>PVJL010010675.1:0-47725 GCA_004026885.1 Lyroderma lyra
GTGCATTCCCAGCAGGACCCATGGAAAGCGGCAGCAGCAGTTGAGGAAGGCGCCCCAGCCATTCCGGACGGGGCTGCCCTGGGGAATGTGCTCCCACGCGCCTTCCCAGAGTGTCAGGCCCCGGTGCTCAGGGTGCTCAGGCGCGTGCGAAGCCCTTCCCAGCCGGCCCTGATGGGGCCCTGCTCCACGGCCCAAATCACTGCGACACCCCTATTGTCCCAGAATGGCCCTGCGAAACGTAATTGCTGAATAACCAGAGCCTACTCCGAGGATGGGTGGGGAGGGGCACACACTTCTACACCAGGACGCAAAGTGGTCTTGAAAACGGGCCAAATTGTCAACTCTCACGGAACTAACCCATCCCCGGTAGGTAGTTCCCCACCTGAATGCTAAACACCAGGCAAAAGTAAATAAACAAGGTGTGCGTCCAAGAAACCCACCGCATGCAAATTCCTATGTCTGTGCCCACTCCCGCTGCCCTTTTCACGACCCAGCGCCCTCTCTCCTCGCCACCACTTCCTCTGAAATCCTTTCCACTGACAGTAGCCTCTCCTAAGCCTTCTTTTGTAAGGAGTACACACACTCGAGAGCTTAACTAAGTTGAATAGGTCCCTTTAAATACATCCATCTCACCCTGTAAAAGTCACTGCAAAGTGACCCTCCTCCTCTGGCTCTCACCCCTGAGGTTCAAGAGCCTGCTGTTCAGGGGGGTTTCGTGGGGGCTCCCCAAGAAGGGGCACTCTGGATGGAATTCCGGCAAGCTACATGCTAACACGGCCGCCAATTCACCATTTCTAAATGTCAGCCTTCGGATAATCCCTCTAACCCATTCCAAAGCTTATAGGTCACAGAACATTCTGTCTGGCACTGCCTTTCCTGTACGTATGTTTTGAGGTTTAAAGTGTTAGCTGTTTTCCCTTCCATCCCCATCTGAAAGAGACCTGGCTCTTCTATACACATGGTAAGTGAGGCATCAAGGAATTCAAGCAAACGATAAAAATATGTCTGCAGGGAAATGCATTTCTCTTTTCTGAAATCAATCATGTGCTATTCACACAAGCAGAAGATAATAGCCTGAAATGCCCCTTATCTCACTGCCTCACTCCACTCGGGCGTCCAGTGCAAACACTTAAAGGCCAAAGGCTCTCTCTCCCTGACCTCTTTCTCCCACAGAGGAAGGGAAGGGAGGCTCAGATGTGTGGACTGACAGGCCAACAGGCGCCGAGCCTGAAAGGATGGGTCAGCCGTCAGAGAAGTCGATAGTGGCTGAGTCCCTTATCCACGCAGATGCTGAGCATAGCAGTCAGCACTCGGGGGAGAAGAGACGTCCTCCTCCAGGCAGTCCACAATAGAAATGGGAGCCTGTGTCATTCCCACCTCCAAGGTGGCCTCATTTTGGCTTTGGGTGCCTATGGCATCTTGCTCTGTAGAGATTAAGGGTAACGCTGTAAAAGGCAATTTCAACCCTTGTTTTAACACGAAGAGCAGTGATTTGGCTGAGCCGTGCATGTTAGGCATGTGGTGGAAGGGGGAGCCTTCCAGTGTTAGTGGGTTCTCCCCAGGGCCATGCTGAAGAGGCTCTGGGCCAGCCTGCCAGGACAAACCTGCTCTGTCATTTACTAGCTGAGTGGCTTGGGGAAAACTGGAGTCCCACCAGCCTCGGAGATCACTCAGAGTTATCATCTGGCTTAAATGAAATGTGCATGTAAGGACTTAACATGGAGTTCAGTGCGTGGTAGAGAGTGCTGTAATAGGCAGAAAAAGGGTTTGAACCAGACAATCATCAGAACTTCTTCTAGAACGCCATTGCCAATCACTGAAACAGCATGCTTACAATTCTGCGGTACTTCCTTGGGACAAGCTAGAGCCTGGCTCTGAGAACCCATAAGATGTTAGAGGCTGCAACTTTCATTCGTGGTGTCTTTGGGTAAGAGTGGAAGGTACAAATGGGGAAATCAAGGCCAAGTACAGTAAACTGTTGACTTAAGTGGTCATAAAAATGAATGACAGAAGGCTCAGGGTTGCCCATGTCTTGAGATAAGTTTGATCTGAGATTACTTGTGAAAACAAATTTGAGCCTAACAGTACCTCTTGTTTTATGTCTATGAATCCCATTGATTTCTTTTTTATTTTCCCCATTGATTTCTATGAAAACAATATTTGCTAAAAAATAAAAAGGAGGGTGGTAGGGAAAAATACTGAAGGAATTCTGCCCTCAGTATTCAGCTGGACTCACACAATGACCATTGACAGTGTCATTGTAAGGTAGCAAATGAGAGGTAGTTGAAGCTAAAAAGCAGAAAATGGATCCTATTCCAAGTATTACTCATTTTCTATTACATAATCAATTTAAATTAAGAATAATTGCTACTTAAGGAGTGCCTGTTGTAAGCTGCCGAGTATGCTCAACACTGATCTTTAATCTCAAATCTTCACATAATCTACAAAGTAGGCACTGTGTTGCCCACTTTAGTGACAGAGAAACTCACAGCAGTTGCATGACTGCCCCAAAGTCACACAGCTGGTCAGTGACACAGCCAAACCTTGAATTCCAGTCTATCAGACCCTGAGTTCATTCTCTCTCTATTTTACCTTCCTGTCCCTTGAGGAACAACCATTTAGGACATCTTAGGGAACTGAGTTAGAATTGCAATAGGTTGCAGGTAGGCTTGCAGTAAAGCAAAACCAAACACCAGTGCATTGGATAAAGGCAAACTTTCGTTCAATTACACAGGTCAGCATGACTGCACGAACTTTGAGGTTCACATCTGAACCCAGAGGAATTAAGCTCCAGGCCCAAACTGCATAATTGCATCTGATAAGAACCCGACGAGGGTAGCCTACCTTGAGAACACTGGTTATCATCATCGGGCACCCCTTCCCAGCCCCGCTCATCCAAGGGTGGCATTGAGAGCAGGGGTGGCATTGAGAGCAGGGGTGGCATTGAGAGCATTGAGAGTTTTAGTGACAGAAGGATTTTTGGGATTAGTGACATATCGGGTAAGATGCATGGTTACAGTATCAATAATATCCAACACTAACTGAGACCTTACTCTAAACCAGGTACTGTGTAAGAGGTCAAGCAGGTAATTCTCACCTCAAAAGTCCCCATTTGACAGATGACACGATTGAGGCTTAGAGAGTATTAAGTAACTTGCCTGGAGTTGCAGGGTGAAGAGCCAGGAATTATACCCCAAACTAATTGATTCTAGAGCCCAATTTTGACCATTAGACCACAGAGCTTAGAAGAATTAAAATGAGAGCATAAATCTTTTGTAGAAAATACTATACTCTTTATAAGACCTCACCTTGAATCCTATGTTAGGCTCTAAATCCGTGGGATGAGACTGCAGAATTCGATACCATCACCCTGGCTCTGAGACCAAATGCACTTGGCTGCTTTGCAAAGTGCGTGGACAGAGAAAGTGCCTGTAAATTAGCAGCTGCCTGGCTGTAGTCAAGCTGTGCTGAAAACCTGGGGCCTGGGACCGCTCAGAGGCAGAGCCTGTGAGCACAGGGCCGTCCTCGTCAGCTGACAAGTGCGTGGTGGCAGCGGCAGTGACCCCTGAGGAATAGTCAGAGGTCATAGCCTTCTTTTCAATGACACCATTCCAGGCCTGCCAGCGCTTGGTGTCACGGTTCAGACAGCAGACAGACGATGCCTATTGGTGGGCGGGAAGCTACAGTGTCTGCACCAGGCACTCCCACTGAGGGCAGAGATTAACAACCCCCAGCATCCTGTCACCTCACAGGGGCCTCTGAATGGGCTGCAGAACAGCTGGTGCAGTCCCTGCAGTGGAGCATTCAGGGGCAGACAGGAGAGTCTCTGAATTCACTATTAATATTCCCACAGTTCCAATCTGGGGAGGAGATGTCAGCTCCTCGAACCTTCACTTCAGAAGAAAGTGTTATATTATACTGTCGATGACACCACTTCAGCTGCTGAAACCAAAGGCCAAGATAAGAGTGACTTGAACAGGACAGCTTATTCTTCTCTCAGCAGTTCAGGGCTGTGCAGGGCTCCACAGCACCAAGCAACCAGGTAGCTCACGGCTGGTACCTGGCATCTTCAACATGCAGAGTCGTTGCACTCATGACCCAGGAGGGCTGCTGCAGCTCCCTCCATCCTGACCAGATTCCAGCCAGCAGAAATGGAGAGGAGGAAAAACTGAAGGGAAGAACATGTCTATTTCTTCTAAACTTTAAAACCTCAACCAAGAAACAGCAACCAGACAGACCTCTCACTCACATGTCATTGGGCAGAACCTAGTCAAGCAGCCAAACTCGCCGCGGAGCATTAGTAAATAGACTCCTTAATAAGAAGTCACACACACTGGAGTAAATCTTGGGAATTCTGTTTCTAAAGGAGGGAAAATTTAGGTTATCAGAGGAAACTGGCATCTTGTCGTATAAGAATCCTTTTTTCCCACCCAAATATGTACGCATATCCTTGCTCCCAGGCATGGAATACCTTCCCATCATTCCCTGGAGAAGCAACCTGAAGTTCCTGAATGAGGCTCAAGTGTAATAACCCTGGGTGTCACACAGCTCTCCATTACATCTGTTAAGGATGCCCACAGCCTGAGCTATCTACAAGTCACTGTCCCCAAGCCACATGGTTAAGTAGAGTCAGGACAACAGCAATGATAACTCTCAGTCAGAGAAGGGATGAGTGGAAAACACAGCAGCTCCATGTCTATAGCGATTTCTGCGTCCCGCTGGACAGTGCAGTGAGCTCCTTGAGTAGGTTCTCTGGCAGCTCCTGGTTTTCTGGGAGAAACACCTGCATCCATGATCCTCCATGGTCCCCTGTGAAATGGGTACTGGAGAGTGTCTCTCTCTAGAGAATGGCACAAGTTTGCCTTCTGCTCCCTAGTTGTCCATATGAGAAAGTTTGAGGTTACTTTGGGGGAATGAATATTCACAGACTTTTGTAGACCAGGCTTGCAACTCCCTTCCTCAATACAGGTATTTGCTTCCAGACACTTCCAAGTGTAAGTAACCATGACCAAAAGTCTCGTCTAGACCTCCTTGTTGAGTGTTAAAAACACTGGTGCTTATTTATTGGCCTCTATGGTCTGCCCAGTCCCCTTGTGCCTCCTCTTTGTGGAGACTTCCTTGAGGCCAACTAAAATAAAAGATGGGAAGACAGTGCCATCATCTGATTTTGCAGCTAGGATCCCACATCGTCTGGCCAAGAGCATTTATGGAGACACCTGGGAAAGGCCTGGGGCACCATGTCACCTCCTGCTATTGCTATTTCTTCATCCACTTGCATCATGTCTTCGGTGGCCCTCCAAATAGCTGGAAGACTCTCCCAACACACACCAGCATTCTGAGTTTTTCCAACAGCTTCCCCTGGAGTCATGCACTCTATTGGCACGAGGCCTCCCTTCTGAGACGTTGCAGGTGATAATCATGCCAAATGCTTTTCTGTGCCACACCAAGTCACACCAATGTTCTGACCTGCAATACCTGTTTCTTTGCCATCCACTGCTACCTGTAAAGTAAATGCCTTATATTTTATGTCTAAATCCCAAACTCTGTGTTAGTGATGATACCAGTTCACCTGCCTCTAGCAAGAACTAAAATAATAGTGGATTACACAAAACCATTTGTCTCTCCTTCTGGAACAGTCTGAGCATATGTAGACTGGGACTGCAATTATAGCTCTGTGCCATCAGAGAGTAAGGCTCCTTCCATCTAGTTGCTTTGCCTCCTCAATGAGTTGTTCCCATCTTGCAGTCCTAGTATTCCTGTTCCAACTGCTACTGCCTTGCAGCCACCAGAGAGGGGAAGGACAGTGAGGGCCCATGACCTTGACTTGGGGGTATAGCATGATATCGGCATGTATCACTTCTGCTCACATCCCATTGAGCCAGAAGTACGTCACGTGGCCGCCCTCAGTCTTGCTGGAGGCCAGGAAACAATTCTCTCAGTAGATGAGCATGCGTTCTAGGGTTCTATTACTATAGGAGTGGGAGAAAGGCTGCTAGGGACAGAAAACTAGGGACAACCCGCAGTCTCTGCCACCAGCCTAGAAGGCTGTTTTCGGGACTGACTGCCTCTACAACCGGGCAACATTCAAGAATGCTTTTGATCCAACTGCCGGCGACGTGCCTGGAAACAGAAGAGGGCAGAGCGAGGCAGCGCTGGTGAACTCAGTATTCGCCATTTACAGTCTTTCCCTCTCCATGGGAAAGGAGTCCAAATGCACACACTGAAGGCTAGAAAGGAGTCCAAATGCACACACTGAAGGCTCACCATCCACAGACAAAATATAACAAAATTTCTTGGGAATACATTGATCTTGAAGGTAGTAGACATGTCAATTCTGGGGTAGTGACAGGCTGAAGGAATGCTCAGTGTGTTAAAAAAAAAAAAAAAGAAAAGAATGGGACAGGGTAAATTCTGCTTCAGTAAAAGTGAGTGTATCTTTATCAGAGTTGACAGAGATCATTAAAAAGTGAAAGCAGGAACCCGATATATTGATGATACCTCTAGAACTTGGCCTCACAACCACAGGCTGTACTCGCTGGAGTATGTTTTTTCCTGTCTCATGCAGTGAAATCCAATCTCATATAAGTTTTTCTTTGTTCAAAGTGATAGATAAGCCTCCCAAAGTATGGTTTAAATCAATATTCTATTCCCCAAGTTAACTGAAACTGTGAGTTCATTTAATAAATAGATATACATGCAACTTTATAAACACACAGCCATAACAAAAACAATGGCTAGGCACTACCCAGAACAGGACTTGCCTCCCAGGATGCACTCGATTGGATTTCTAACACTGAAATGAATGACATGTGAGCATATCGCACATTGCATAATAAAATATCTCACATTGTTCACTGGCAGACTGGCTCTATGAGCTAGCATGGGGACAAGAGACCTAAGGAGATTAAAAAGAAATGGACTAAAACAATAATAATAGTAGCTAGTATTTATTGAGTGCTTAAAATGTGCTAAAGTCTGTTCTAATGCGTGTGTGTGTGTGTGTGTGTGTGTGCAGACATATACTTTGCAACTCAGTTGATCCCCCTAATAATTCTAATAGTAAGGTACTATAACTTTTTCCACTGACAAATTTTCACAAATAAAAAGGGACAGAGAAAGTAAGTAACTTGTCCAAGGTCACACAGCTGTTAAGTGGTAAAACCAGGCTTCAGATCTGACCAGTTAATCCAGAGATCTTGAACACTTTACCTCCCAACAGATAGAATCTGGGTCCTTACAAAACTTAGTGCTTAGCTATCTGGATTGGTAGTAACTTGAAACAAGTCAGGATACTTCAGTATTTAGGGATTTCTACATGCTAGCTAGATACTGCAAAGAATCTTGACTCTAATGAGCCTACTATCTCCATTCTCCCTCACCTTCCCAAGTACTCCTTTCCTAAATTGTACCCTGGTAGACAACAACTTTCAAATAAATTGTCTCAAGGTAACTGCAGACCCTAATCTTGACCAAACAATCCATTTCTCAAAACCCCTAAAATACAGTTATAAATAGGCTGACTATACGTACTATTTTAAATGGGACAGAAAACAACAGTACTATCTCGTTTCAAATGATACACACGGTGAGCCTAGTCTCACTGGGCTAAATTCAAGGCGTCAGTAGGCTGACCAGACGTACTGTTTGAAATGGGACAGCACCGTTCTTTTCAATTCCATTTAAAATGGCACTTCTGGTCAGCCTAGTAAGCGTGATTGTCAATCATGGCTACAGTAAGTCCCTAAGACATTGTTGGCACTGTAACTGACTGACTTGGAGGGTTCTGATACATCCCTGGGTGAGGGGATGGGGAATTATTACTAAATAACTTCCAGTAATAGTCATACAGTTGTTTCTTATCATTTAAACTGCTGAGTCATATCCAAACTTCACATGAACGCAAGGTCCCAGACGTGAGACACAGTCATAATAAAGAAGAGCAAGGGTCAGAAAACTGTTCCAGCAAAGAGCCAGGCAGCAAGTCTGCCATTGCAGCACAAAAGTAGGCATAGATGGATGTAAAATGATTGGGTATAGCTGTATTCTAATAAAACTTTATTTATAAAACCAAGCATCAGACTGGCTTTAGCAAACAGGCCAGTAGGTTATAGGCTCCTGGGCAAGAGAGTCACCAGACCTCTTCAAAGACACAATATGTCACACAAACTTCACGTTGAGGAATTAGCTTATGAATAGTCAAAGGATGCCCTTTTACTGTTTCTGGCATAGTCCTAACTTCCAAAGTTATTTTCTGTTTTTCCTCTAAGCGTGCCCATGCTTGTCAGAAGAATCCAGTTTTTAACTCAGAAAATTCATTTGTCTTTTTTTTTTTTTGTCATGCCTTTAATAAGTGATGTGATACAAAGGAAATTATTGCTAAAGCATGCAATCCATGAAAAAGAAAAACACCTGCTATATGCAACGTGATCAAAGACCTTACATGGTTGCTCTGCCAAGTCCCAGGCCCCACCAAGAGGTGGTAAGGGTATCTGACTCAACTAAACATGGTGTGTCCATTAGAATATGCATTTGAATGACAAGAACAGAGAATCAATTAAAAGAATTGGGCTGTCCCATCCCAGGGCGTGGAGTCCATCCTGAAGGACACAAGACAGACACAAGCCACGATTTCAGGAAGGAAGGAAAGGAAGTGTGAGGGGTGAAAAGATGTCTTCTCCCAGCTGACAGAACCCCACAGGGTTCCCTTGAAAATTCACATACTGACTTCCAATCACAGATCACGGTTGCCTTCAGCAAAGAGCTTGGTAACTTTTACTTGAGCTTACTGCCTGACCCAATAAAATTAGTCTTTTCTGAGGAAGAATGCAGAATAGTCATGGGATAGGCAACCAGCCATCTGTACCATGGAAATTTGACATAAATATTACTTCTTTTCTCTCTTTTCTTTTATGTTCTGTTTATTCCTAGAAGCTAAGGTCAGTTGAGTAAAGTGAAACTCTTCTTTCCACTTAGCATGAGAACACACAGCTCTATTCCCACCAATCCATTTTTATTTATTTTTTATTTATTTATTTATTTGCACTTACAAATTACAAATGGGAACTCCCTCCCAGGAGATGATGGCCAAGCCAGCTAGAGGTGGGGCTCATTTACTTTTGGTAAAAGTGTTGATTAGTCTTCATTCCCGGGTCTCTCCCTGCCCCACCCTGAGATCCATTCTCTATCTTATCTGCCTTCTCTGTGCCTGGAAAACTGACTTCCCTGCACTGCATGACCTGGCCTCTTTTCTCACTAGCTTTCAGGAGGGTTTGGCCAATAGGATGCTCAAGCAGGACACTGGATGGCAGGAGACGAGAGGTTGGCGGTAGACCCTCTTTGTCCTATCCTTTATTGCTTAGGGAAGGTTCTGATAGTAGCTGCATCTGTGATAATAGCTTCTGTGGGCAGCAGGCTTCCTTAGACCCAATTTCCTCTGATCACCCTCTAGAAACCTGGAGTGATAAGAACCTCCCAATATTGTTGGCCATTGGGTATCTCAATATCCATTGATGGTGCCCAAACCTTGCCCTCTTCCCTATAAATATGCTCTTCACTGAAAAAACTCTTCAGAACTTTTTCCTGCCAGAACCCTAACTGATCTGCATCTGGCTTGTGAATCAAAGATGGACAAAACTTTGACCTAAAGATGAAAAAACTTGAGGTTGTACCTTTTATATTCAAAACACTCAAGACATAGGCCAAACTATAGTGATACCAATTGAAAGTAAGAGCATGCCCCCTATATTCACAATACTAAAGCCATAATGCAAACTATCAAGATAATTAGTGATTGCATTTGTGCCCTCCTGCCACCTCCAACACTAACACATGGCACACGTTACCTCTCTCTTCCAGGCCAGGTCCAACATCATTCATCTTGGAAGCCTTTGCTCACTACCAACCCCACCCTCAGGGGGCCTTATAAATATGCATATTAGAGTGTAATTATCTGTTGAAGCATTTAGCTCCTGCTTAGACTATGTGATTCTGAGCAGCAGGAACCCTGTCTTATACCCTTGTGTCCACAGTGCCTAACCCAGAGTCGGACACTCTCCTCACTGAGGATATTAAGCAGCAGTATCATGGTGAGTCACAAGAATGAGCTACGAGAAAAAGCAAGAGCAATGCTGAAACACGTCAAAAAGCATTCGCTGAATTGCATAGCAATACAATTTTGAATCTTGAGGATTTGGAGTCACGAGGAGGATAGTGGGACATGTGACAGATAAAGAAACCTGGGAAGGAAGAGATAACAAGGGAGGAGATGTCTGGTCGATTGTGTGTGACATGGGGCAGTTAGGTACAACTGTGCAGGAGGCATTCGGAGCCCAGAGACTGACACGCAGAGGGACAGGACTGACGATAATCTGCAGGGAGGCGGTGAGAGAAATCATGACCAGGGAAAGTCTCTCAAGGCCAAGCGTGAAGAACAGCTGTAGATTCCTCAGTCAGCCACCTTGCTCCCCAGGTCAGCATTCTGTTTAACGTGCAGGGTTAAATCCACAGTCCTCATTGTCAGCTCCATTAGATCAAAGACCCAGCTAATTTACTAACACTATTAAATACATAAAGCCATCAGAAGTAATTTAATGCTTATCAGATATGCTTACTCCCTAATAAACCCTCACCTACCCCTTATTTCAGCCTAATGAGCAAAATGGATTCAGAAAATGAATATATAATGAAGATTCCTTCCATTTATTTTCATGAAAGAATTAGAAGGAGGTTTAGATGGAAAAGGGGATTGGCATTTAAGGGGGCATTTAGCTGCTTCATTGATTTCTATTTCGTTTTGGAGTGTGTGACGCACAGCTGAGGTTTGTCAACCTTTCATTAGCCTGGGTAATTCATCATAGTTAAATATCAGATATTTAAGCTACAAATGCATTCCCAGCATTTAACATGTAGGGCACTTCCCTTAATTTACAAAGGGCGTCAGGGAGTGCCAGCCACACGAAGGAGCCAGCTGATCCATCAGAGGGAGCCCTGTGCAGGGAGCCATCAGCAGGGGCTCACCCTCTGCCCAGGGGCCACTTGCCTTCCTCGCAGAGATTTCACCAGCCATGACCCACGCTTGCTTCCCCTCAATCTGTGAAAGTCTGTCTCTCATCCCCTAGTACCCTTCTGCCTTCCCCCATTCTGTCGAGGTGACGACAAAGAATTCTGTAGCTGGAGGGAGTGTTGTTTATGACCTGGTCTAAGCCCCAAACCCCTCACATGTCAAAGGCAAACATTTATGAAATCCCTGTCTGCCCCGGGACACCCCCCCATCCCCTCAGCCTTCTGGGGTTACCCGTTCGTGTAACGTTCGGATAAAAATGACAAGCTGTGTCAGCGGGCAGTCTGTCCTATGCGTTCCATTCCTTCCGTGGGCTCCCTGGACATGCTCGTGCGGAGTTTCTGTCCTCAGAGAAATGGACCACATTTGGGGTTCTCCCCCTATAGATGTCCTGCCTGTTCCTTACAGTAAGCTCACTGTGGACCTCGGCCTCTTTTCTGTGACTGCCAAGACCCACCAACACAGAACTGCTCATGTATTCATCCACTCACTAAATATAAACCAGGTTACCTGTGGGGTCTCCGACACTGTGCTGGGCACCCAGCACACGGGGGTGAGAAACACAGCCGTGGTCTCGAGAAAGCCTGAGACCACCATGGAGCCAGAACACACAGTAGGGATGATCACGTAATCATTCAGAATGGCAAGCACAAGCAAGGAGGGACAAAGGCAGTGTGACACCAGAAGCCTGTCGTAGGCTGGGAAGTGAGAAAGGTCAGACGTTTAGGCTGAGATCTGAAGTCTAAGAAGGAACCACCCAGGGCCACGTGGGGGTGGGGGGAGAGGGGTGGGAGGGTGTTTGGGGTACATGGGGAGAGGACACTGGCAAAGAAAGAGTTTGAGAACTGAAAGATGGCCCAAGTGGCCAGAGCACAGTGAGGGAGGCAGTGGAGGGGACAAGGTGTGGCAGGAAGGGCTGTAAGCAGGGTGGGACTTGAGATCCTTTTCTTTCTAAGATCCGTCTGGTGAGTAGAGGATTACGGCCGGGGTGGACCTGCGCCCGGAAAGCTGTGTGTGCTGCTGACTTCCACTTGAGGTTGAACGTAGCCAAGGACGATGCTGTCATCAGTAGAACGAGGCACTGGCTGAGGGCTCGCAGCTGGCGCCCCTCCAGCCCCTGCCACCCCAGCTCCTCCTGGCTGCTCCTCCCCAGAGCAGCCTCCGTCTTGACCGCCTTCTTTCTCTCTCCCCAAATCTCTTTCTTTTTCCCTCAGGTCTGGCCTCTAACCTCCATCTCCTTTCTCCCAGACTTGCCTCAGAAGCTCTCCTTTTCTTTTTTATTGTTTTAATGCAGAGAGATTGAGCTCTTTCTCACCTTCTCCTTCTAGACCCTGTCTTGAAGTGGAGGGAGATTCAAATTTCATACCCAAGGACACCCATCCCAATCTCCTCTTAAATGGAAGACCCATTTCTCCTGCGATGACCACCACTTCCTGTATGCCCTATCCTTGGTGACGTGATGCTGCACAGACACCAACCATGAAATCCAGTGGTGAACAGGGGTCTTCTGCTCACGCATCTGCTCAGCTTGGAGCCTCCACTGATTTGGGCCAAGGCTGCTCACGTACCTGGAAGCTCTCCGGTGGCCTCTGCCCATATGATAAAGCCATTTGGTTCTGTGCATCTCTCATCCTCCTACTGAGGTGAGTGGGATATATCTTTTTCATAGTGATGGCAGAGGGCAAAAGCAAGAAATGCACAGGCTCTCCTCACCCTCTGTGTACATCAAATCTGGGAATATCCCATCGGCCACTGGTGAAAGAAAACCACGTGACTGAGCCCAGAATCAGGGAGGAGGGACTATACAATGACATGACAAAGGGTCTGGAAGGGACAAAAGGAGTGGGACTATTAATGCGGTCAATCTCATAGACCTTAGTTCAGGCAGAAGAGAGCGTGATCCATTTGGGGGTTTTGTTTTCTCATTCCTACTTAATTGGACCCAAGCAACAGTTAAACCGACTTATCTCAGGGCACCCCAGGGCACACACCTTTGTAGGGACAGCTGAAAGGAGTGACCTTTCCACTCCACTATGCTGCTTCCATAAGAGCCACCGACCACACAGATTCACATTTCCCTGTGTCCCCCTCTAGAGCTGGCATGAAATAGTTAAAGAAATCATCGGTCCAGCCAAGGAATCACGTCACATACCCAGGAGCAGAGGGAAATGCCCATCCAACGTTAAATCTCCACTGCCACCTTGGCAGAGTATTTTAAATTGCTTGGTCATTATAAATTGGAATTGTTTACCTACTTTGGCTTCTCTGAGAGATCGTGATGTAGGTTTGAGAAAGCTGAAGTTATTACACCTACCCAGGGTCCCCATAAGGATAACACTTTTACCTTTCTGCTAAGTGCACATACATCTTTCCTGTTTATGCTCAGCAAGTCAATGTAAGTCTCTTTTTCTGCATTTCATGGTGAAAACACTCCCCTACTTTCCAATCTGTTTTAACATATGCACCAGATACTAGGAAACTGACAGAAATTCTTTATAGATTTTATTGCTTTTTTTTTTTCTGTCTCTTTCCTGACTTATCTCTATTTTAAGTCCGAGGCTTTCAAATAGGAGCAATTTGTGGAGATATTTATGATTGTCACGTCTGGGGGTGGGGTGCTGCTGGCATGTAGTACATAGAGGTCAAGGATGCCATAAACATCCCACAGTGTACAGAATGGCACCACCGTGACCAAGAATTATTTAGTCCAAAATGTCAATAGTGCTGAGTTTGAGAAATCCTGCTTTAAATAAATAAGATATCAGTGCATGGATTGCTAACTCTAGCAAATTGATTATAGAAGATTTTTTTAAATAAGATAATTTACTGTAGGAATGTAGTGCTTGGCGTCAACGATAGAGATGGTGACAACGATAAACCATAAATGTTAGTCCCAAATTTTATTATTCCTATGTCTAGTTCATCTCTTCCCTTTGAGTCACACGGAAGTCCCAGGTAGGATGCAGGGTGAGTGAGGAGGGGTATGTAGTTTCTGACACTGGACAGACTTGACATTGAACCCCAGTCGTGCCAATGACTAGCTGGATGACGTTGGTCAAATTATGACACACCCTCTGCAGCAGTTTCCCCTTATGACCAATGGCCTCACGGGGTTGTGATGGGGATTAATTTGGACAATCCATATAAACTCTGTGGCCCAGAGTAAGCCGTCAGTAATTGCCTGTCCCCACTCATTCCTATTAAAACTCCTCTTAATTTCCAATCTGGATCTTATACCAATCTGGTTCTTTGAGATGGCCAGATTCTACTAAGAGCCAGTAAAGCACCGACTGAAAAAAAATTATGCTAATGAGACTCCTGACTCATCTTTTCCATCCTCAGGGGATCTGGCTAGCTCCGACAGGGTGTACAGGAGCATCTGGACTGAACTCTGCCCACTTGTTACTAATAAGTTTTGGTCCTTATATATTCAGATCACTTCCACGTTAACCAGCTGAGAAGTTCAATGGCCCTTTGCAAAGTGGCAGTCTCCAGAATGGTTAAATGCAAGCCTGAAAACAAGAAGCTGGAGCCAAATATATTCTAATACAGCCACAGTCTGAAAAACGACGGAGAATGTGGTCCTTGTGCAGAAGCCACTGAGCTAATATTGGTGAGTTAGGTCAGAGCACAGCTTACTCTTCTTCTTCCTGGGGCCTCTTCAGCCTTCAGTGGAAATACAAGCCTCTCAGCCAGTGCAGCCCCCACCACAAGTAGTCTCTTTCTGAGCAGACTCACCATTGAAGAGGTGATCTGATATTGGCTATTGAATTTAGTAGGCGTCAAATTCAAAAGTCTCTTCCTTGGTGTTCGTAGGAATGTAAACTGATGTATGACTTCAGCGATACCGGTAAGATTCCAATCATCTTTGCAAACCAACGAGATTTTCTTTCAGTTTGGCAAAATGTTTTCACAATGTGATATGCACAAGTCCTTTGATCCGGCAGGTACACTTCTAAGTTTCTTTCTTACGAAAATACTCACGCAGATATGCAAGGATATACCCACAAAAATATTCACACATAGCATTATTTAAAGGGAAAATTGGAGGTAACTTGAATAACGTCAGTGGTAAATAGGGTTAAATAAATGATGGCCCAGCCATTCAACACAACAGTGAGCTAAAAAATAATGAGGCAGCTCTATGTGCAGACATGTACTTGGAAGGATGACTATTAAATATTGTTGCATCCAGAAAAGCAAACTTTGGAAAAATACACACTGTATAATTTCATCTTTATTTTAAAAAACAGATAAGAGAATTTGTATATAAAAAAAAAACATTCAAGGCCACAAATTATAAAATTTGTGTTAAAATTATAAAATTTTAACAATGGCTAAAACTGAGAAGTGATTTGAAGACAGGAGGAGGTTGTAAAGATGAACTTCCTTTTCTGTATTTCTGTATTGTTCATTTTTCATAGTATCAGCATATTACTTTGTAATTTAAAACGATAACTTCCTGGAGACAGATCCAAGATGGTAGACTAGGTAAATGCTATGCCTGCTGCCTCCCATGATCACATCAAAATTGCAACTAAATTATAGAACAGTCAACCTCAAGAAGCATCTTAAGATTAGCTGAACAGAACCCCCACAACTAAAAAGAAGAGGCCACATCGAGACTGGTAGGAGGAGTGGAGACGTGAAACAGACTGACCTCAAACCCACAGGTAGTGTTTGAATACCAGGAGGAACACCTCGGTGGTGGAGGTCCCCCCTGAAGAGGAAGGGGTCCCAGCCCCACATTGGGCTCCCCAGACCAGGGGGTCCTGTGCCAGGAGCAGGAGTCCCCAAAACATCTGGCAGTGCAAAGCCCCAAGGCTTTCGCCATTTGTCCCGGTGAGATGGAAGGTAGCTAGAAACCCAGACTTCTTCTTAAAGGGCCCACACATAGTCTCACTTGTTTGCAGACACTTAGCTGCGCTCCAGTGAAGGGGTGGCAATTCGAGAGGTGCCAGAGACATATGGGAAAGGCTGACTTGTATGACTTTGGAGAAGGGTTGGAGGGTCAGCCGCCATTATCTCTGTGTGGAGCCTGACTCACTATAGCCTACAGGAGGGCGCCATCTTTTCTAACTTGAACCCTCCCCCAAAGAGCCAAATCTGAGATCCCATTGGTCTGGTAAGTTTTGCGCATGCACACCACTTTGGTGACACCCCACCCAGCTAAAACTACATCACCTGGAACATTCTTAGCTCCTGGACAGCTGGTCCTACACCACAAGCTATGGAAACCTTTTACAGCAGAGAATCAGCACAGCGGCCTGGAGAACTTTCAGTGGCAGTAGGTCAGCCACAACTTGCACTACAGCCTCTCTTGGGCAGCTCTAAGGGATCTCTGGTCCCAAGGTGGCAGTGGCTGGCTGCGGTATTCTCAGGACATTTTTGTAAAGTAGTGATGGACCTGGCACTGGCACAAGAACTGAATCTGCATTAACTTTATAAAAACCTAAAAACCACAGCCCAAGTCTCGGGACTCCCTGAAATCTCGCCCCACCCAGCTATTTGCTGCATCGCCAGGAACACTCTTCACACTTGACTCACCAGCCTGATCCACACACCTAAAAAGTCTTTTTCAAGTGATTGAGCTTTATGAGCAGCCAGCTGGTGGCAACAGGCCTGGGGGCAGGGCAGGTTCTGGACCTTTTGCTAAGCTGCTCCACACCCAACGTTGGTGGCAGCTCGGTTCACAGTAAGGCCACCCCCCACATGCCTCCAGGTGCAGCACAGGCAGCAACCAACCACATATAACTGTATGTGTAACTCAAAATGAATTAAAGACTTAAATGTAAGACCTGAAATTGTAAAAGTCCTAGAAGAAAAAACTAAGCATTGAAAAATCTCCTTTACATTGGTCATGGCAATGATTTTTTGGATATGACACCACAAGCATAAACAACAAAATAAACAAGTGGGATTATATCAAATTAAGAAGAATATGCATAGCAAAGGGAACCAAAAATAAATAAACAAACAAACAAACAGCATTTGAAATGGTAGAAATTTTTTGCAAACCATATCTGATAAGGAGTTAATACGCAAAACACATGAGGAACTCATCAAAAACAAAACAAACAATCTGATTTTAAAATGAACAAGAGACCTAAGTAGACATTTTTCCAAAGAGAATTTATAAATGGCCAGAAGGTACATGATCAAGAAAATGAAAATCAAAGCTCCAATGAGTTATCACCATACATCTGTTAGAATCGTTATTATAATATCAAAATAAGGGACAACAAATGCTGGTAATAATGTGGAGAAAAGTCAACTCTTGTGTACTGTTCATAGGAATGTAAACTGGTACAGTCACTATGGAAAACAGTATAGGAGCTCCTCAAGAAATTAAAAAATAGAACTAGTACAACAATCCAGCAATCCTACTTCTGGGTATATGTCCAAGGAAATACAATTATTATTTCAATGACAAAAAATAATCAAGCACAATCCACCCCCTTTTTTTTTCATTAGCAATCCCATGCACCACTTTTATCCCTATTTAACTTCTGAATAAAGGCAGTAACATCATGGTTCTACCTTGCAACTATTTCTTGTAAAATTGAAGATGAGCTCACTCTTTCCTCTAAAGGGAAGACACACATCCTATGTGTCAATTTGTCCATCTCTAGAAATGTTTATTTCCTTTATAGTTCAGTCACAATTCCTCTTTAATATCTTATAAATACTAAATATGGGTTCATTACAATTAACGTGCTTCATATTTGATACAAAGGCAATGGGAAAAAACAATAACTAATTATAATAAATACAAATATATCAAAGTAATCAAAGTCAGTAAGTACGAAACAACTAAGAAAATAAGTATAACTACCGCAGCCCTTGTTTCTGCAGTTGGTCACATGGCCATGGGTATTGTAACTTACTCTTACTGTCCATGTCCTATTCCCTTTGCCCTCGCTAACCACCTTAGTTAATGACGGTGTTTTACCATAAAGTGTCAAAGTGACTCAAGCCTCTATTCATGAAGTATCCATGCCTCTATTAAGCTACTATAGTTTTCCACTAATGTTTTTTAAGACTATTTTTGAGAGCAGTTTTAGGTTCACAGCAAAATTGAGAGGAAGGTACAAAGATTTCCTATCCGAGGGCTGTCCAGAAAATATCCAGCCATAAATACCCCTACTTTTCATATTACATGGCTGAATACTTAATGGACAGCTAGGCACACATGCATAGCTTCCCCCATTATCAACATTGCCACCAGAGCAACCCAAATTTCACTTGGTGATCAGACTCATCATCTCAGCCAGTGCAGAGTGGTAACCCTTCTTTGCCCATTGGCTCAATGGCATAAGTAACCCAAAAGGCCAGGTGGCAGTCTTAGTTTCCAGTTCAAGAGAACTCCTGTTAAGTAGCTAGAAAAAAGAAGTCCTCATTGGGAACCAAGACCACCAAAACAGCAGGGCCCAAGTGACAAAAATAGAAGCAGAACTTTGTTATTAGACCATTAGGGGGATAGTGATAGAAGCCACTACTACATCTCTCCTTTGGCTCCCAGATCCATGCATTCTGCCTATGTTATATATTACATATTGGTTCAAAGTATATTCTGCATCATGGAAGATATCACCTCAGTCTTGCAATGTACTTTCACCTCCTAGTGTTACAGCCAGGGTTCAACTGGTCATTCCATTGCTGTTACGTCAACTTCTTGGGAGTGACGAAGTACGTATAAGACCAAGGATTTCCATTGCTGCACTTTTGTCATTCTAAAGTGAGTTACTGGTCAGAAGAGGTGCTGTGTGGAAGATCATCACGGTAACTGAGGCATTTCAAAAATCCACACTTGAGTGTGTTGGCAGAAGCTTTGTAGGCAGGACAATTTTCTGTCCCTTTCGTGACAATCTAATACCAAGAAATGGAGCCATATCAGTTCAGGTTTTGTCTCTGTTGTTGGCAGGTTGGGTACTCAGCTGTGTTGCCACCAGATTGTTGAAAATGTCTTCTTCAATAGTTGTTTATTGGCTAGCACTCACATGGGTACAAAGACATTCATACTCTGTGCTCATTCTGAAGGGTTCATCCACATATCTCTTCCCCCAGACCTCCTCGTCACCAGTGTTCCAACCTCTTTTATTCCAAGGTCTCCATCACCAGCCAAACCACCAGCCGCTGCCCAGGAGTCACTGTGGTTGGATGCCGCTGGCCACCTCCCCTTCCAGGCAAAGCGAATAGCCAGGTGTATGGCTGAAAGTCCTGCCCACTGGGAAGAGTTCCCTTTCCTACTATTCTTTAGGGGATACTTTTGAGTATGGCTCCAAGGCTGCAACCATGCACTTTGGAGCAGCTAGCATATCACTCAATTGGCCAAGCCAACAGGAACCCAATATTGTTCAAATATTCACAGCAGTGTGCTCAAGGAAAGGAGATTCAGTCCCAGGGTAAGAACCATCATTGGTCTAAACTCATTCTTATACGCTAGTGAGGGACATAGGGGTGGTCACGTGACCTAGTGTGGCCAGTGGGACCTGGCTGGGAGTCTAGGACGTAGAAGAGATTCTCTTCTCTTGGTAAACAGAAAGACCTGGGAGAAAAAGTGCCTCTCTTTTGTATGTCCTTGTATATATATCACACCGTAAAGTAGTGAATTATGAAACTTTGGTTTAAAGCCCCAACAGGAAAGACAAGAGGGTAGAAAAAAAAATGGGTCAAAGCCCAAAGATCCTTGAGTGGCTGAATTAACCAAACACACAGATGTCTCCCTCTTCGCAAGTGGTATAATAATCCCCCATTTTAAGTCAATTTAGTCAGGTATTCTGTACAATTGATCTAAGGCCAGTTTAAAAATGATATTTTACATGTTCTATTTACATTGTCCTATTACCTTATCATAAGGACTTCATATAAACTCTGTATAATTTCAACACCTTTACAGGCTCATCCAACCTGTGGCCCGCGGGCTGCATGCGGCCCAGGACGGCTTGGAGTGTGGTGCAACACAAATTCGTAAACTTTCTTAAAACATTAAGAAAATTATGCATGGACCTTAGTGTTAGTGTATTTTATGTGTGGCCCCAAACAATTCTTCTTCCAAGGTGACCCAGGGAAGCCAACAAGTTGGACATCTCTGCTTTAGGACAATAGGTAAGGAATGGAAGAGTGGAGGAGATAAGGAACAAAGAAAATATTCAGGGTGAATTTTGTTTCTCCTGGGATTAGAAAGAATAGGGAGTCATTACTCCATACCCCCAAACACACACACACACACAGTCACCTTTAGATCTTTAGCTAGGATCTGACAAGAATGGGTTTCTTTAGCTGAAGGACCAGGAGAGGAGACAAGGCTGTGGGCCAAACTGAAAATAATGAGCTGAGAAATGTGGGCAGAAGCGTTGCAGGCGTTTCAGAACTGTTAGAGGTTTGGACTACACATGAGTAAAAGCCTCAGTCGGAGCCCCGAGGCTGCACACAGCGGTTACGGGTTCAGCGAGGACACTCGGAAAAGCAGCCGTCAGCTTCAGTAGCGAGCCACCCTCTCGTGCACATGACAGCCTGCGCATATGGGAGAGATAAGGGATGATGCCTGCTACTGGGAATTTTATTTGTGCTCAACTCCTATATCACATTCCCCCCAAATGAACTGATGAATACCGTTGTACAGTTTATGAATTCATCTTCCTCGAATGAAATCAATATGTTTTTGCAAAGGGCTTTGCTGTGCATTCACTGGTGAGCACTCGTGTCCTAGGAGCAGCAGCAGCAGTGGCAACAGAGCGATCTCTGCTGCCACCTGCCGATGCTAGGAGCGAGGGACAGGGAGTCAAGGCCCCAGGAACGTGCAGGAGCCCCTGGTCTCCGGAGAACGAAGACGCCCTGAAGGGAAGGCTTCGACTGGAGACGCCCTCCCCTTGGAAGTGAGAGAAACAGGTTTCTCGCTCCATCCCACCTCCGTCCCACCCAGGGCCTTCCTGTTCGGCCCTCGTAGGACCGTCCAAGCTACAGACGTGGCGAGTGACTCACCGGAACCACTGGGAAGTGTAGATCTCTCCAGGTGGTTTGCAATGTAATTCAAAAGGAATGGAAGCTTCACTTTCTTGTTGTTGTTTGGGAAAAAAAAAAAAAAAGTGTGTGTGTGGGGAGGGGGGGCCTTTGGCTCAGGTGCCCCAAAACAATGAAAGCAATGAGAGCTTTTCCAATCAGGATCTTATCGTGATGTGTTTCCACGTGCCCCTGTGGGCTGTGACATCTCGGGATGTGCACGTCGTATCGTGCTAAGGTTTGCTCTGAATCAAACTTTTGGACCGCTGACCTTTCCTCGCTCTGAGAAGGAACCATTCCAAAGGCTGAAAGTGTTGACTCGTGGGAGCGGTTTCTAGCTCTTTCCCCACATGAAGTTTCCCTTGGCTTATTTCACTTCGCTCCTCTGCTCGGAGTCTCTGGCACTACTCATCTTTCACAGTTAATGATGGCTTGGAAAACCCTAGGCACGTTTTATTATTTCAATTTCGAACCATCAGGCAGGGCTTCCATCCCATTAACCGCTTTGAATTCTCTCTCCGACGCTAATATTTTCCTAGTCCTGGGTTATCTGAGAGCTGAGCTTGGGGTTTCAGGCAATTTCTCCATGACACTACAGGGAGCGGGCCCGTGGTTTTCCAGGCGACTGTCCAGACAGACGTGTCTGCATTTGCCGCCCTCGTCGCAGTCAGAGAGGCTCACCTCAGGCTGGCTGGTTCCACGGGGCCCTGACCTGGCCCCTTCCTTCTATCATGTGTCATTAGACGACATTGATATACAGACTATGACTAGGTCCCCCTTGATTTGTCCCTTTCTCTTTCCCCCATTCAAAGAGGTGTTTGGCTCCGTGTCCTTGGCCTCAGCAGGAGAATGAGGTGGAGCATACCACGGACGTCTGAGTTTTGTGTCCAAATCCTCCAGCCTGACAGTGTGTGGGTGGGGGCGGGGGAGGGTAAGTGGAGGCACAGAGAGGATTGAAGACATATGAAGGGATGACAATAAATGGGTGAAGCTTTCCCTGAGAACAGGGCGTTGAGAGGAACCGTGAGGAGGGAGGGGTAGGAGATGGCGGGGTGTACGCATTGCTCGCCGGCACCACAGGTCCCAGAACATTGCGTTCGCGATGTCTTTCAGACCAGAGCATTGGGGGTGTCACCACACAAAAACCTCTGATGACAAATGAACAGAGGTCCCTCCCCAGTGCCATGGAACTATCTAAACCCCCAGAACTTCCACATGAACCGGGGAGAAGTGAACAAAGTCTTGTGTTAAGTGTCTTACGGTTCCGGGCATGGTGTGTCCCTGTGTGTCCTTGGATAACTCACATGGCCTCTTCCTGAATCCATTTCCTCGTTGCTGAAAACAGGGCAGCAAAGCCTCTTCTGCCCTTTTACCCCTCTGTCCTCGGGGCTCACCACGTAGGCCGGCAAGTAGCAGATGGCCCCCAAAACATTTCTCAAATACGTCTCACAGAACGTGCACGTACAAGCCTGAGTGTCCTGGCCAATTTCATGTTGCTGTGAAAACTTGATGAAATAATACGTGTAAACTCATTTTGCACCCTCCGAAGCCCTTTACAAATGTAAAGAGGTGGCAGCATTAGCATTCCCTCCTTGATTTTTACCCTGCACTGTTGGTTGTGAAATGGATCACCCATTAAGCGCTGAGAGAGAAGGGGAGCCCTAATCATTTCATTTGGCTTGGAGACGGAAAGCTGCTCCTGCCCCACCTTGAAGAATCATCGGAGTCTTAGGGGTGTGCCATTTGCCTCACTTAGATGATGCCTGGCACAGAGATGCAAGTCAGTAACTAAATGAAAACAGAATATTCTCTGGGTGTATACAGTAAAATTCCTAGAAATAGAACAAATGAATTGGAAGAGACTCCTGTGCATATTTAATGTAGTTCCTTTTTTTTCTATCAAATGAGAAATATTTCAAATTGATGATCTGTATCTAAAGATGTCCAGGAGTTGAAATGTTGAGTCATCACTTACTGGTCTAGCCTTGGAGTTTAAAGTCAATCAAATATAATTTTACCATGTATTTTTTTTATAAGAAACGAGTTTATCTGCAATATCATTTAGGGCAATACTAAAATCAATAAAACATGATCTCTGAAGTCGGGCTGAGAAGCGGCATGAAAGCACAGAGGCACAGACGTGGAGCATTTGTGCAATCCTTAAGAAATACGCTAACGTGCGTGCAAGTAACAGTGAGGAAACCTGTCAGGGCTGCCGAGCAACAGAAAGGAAAAACTTACCGGGGCTTGGAGTTTAGCAGAGTGCAGACAAAAATGAAGACAAGGCTTAGTCAATGACAGTGGAGTTCCCACATCTTACTAAGAAGATGGAAGAAGCTAATATTTTGGGAGCACCCCCTGGATACAAGATGCTGTGACAAAGGGTATACGTATGGGGTCTCACTGAGACATCACACCTACCACTGAGGTAGATATTAAATGAGGAAACGGAGGCTCAACATGACACACCTATAAATATCAGAGCCCAAATTCAAGCCATAGGTGTGTCACCCTGAAGTTCAAGTTCAAGTTCATGAGTTTGTTTTAAGTCTCCATGGAGTATAAGTTATGAAAGTGGTCAAATTCTTATACTAAAGGGAATATTTTTAATGATGGGGACAGTGTGTGTGTGTGTGTGCGCACATGAAATCAACTGTAAAAAAATTCCAATTGTATAATAACAATTCTGGATGTTCAGAATTTGGGAGAAGTGAGACACTGACAAATGTGCCTATCAGCCTTTCACTTACGATAATTTCTTATTGCACTCATACTACAATTTTCACCTTCAATACAGCATTATTTGGACATGCTGAAAGGTATCGTCTAAGGATAAGGAAGAGAAGCACCTAACTGGAATTCTATATTTGTGTTCCGGCTGTCCTTCAGAGCTGTGGAAATCCACTCCTGATGGCTGAGGTCATGTACAGTCTCAGGGCATTACACCTTGACCCTGTGAGGCTTAGCCAATCTGCACCAATTCAGGGAACTTCACCATGATTACTCTCAGGTACCTCTGGTTGGAAAGAGTCTCACCTGAGTGGAAGAGTTCAAGGAAGAGAAAGGGCATCCCCAGGTGGGATGATAGAGGAAAAGGTACAGGTGGACGGGAATGGCCTGGGCCTGGGGAGCAGAGATGGTCACCCCACATCTGCTGCACACTCAGGAGCGGCACCAGGCAATGTCCAGACCAGACACGTAGCCCTGAAACACAAGGCGTCCAGGGCGATATGGATTTTGAAGTCACCAAAGCTGATGGCATATGAGGGGACACATAAGGAAACACAGATAAAGAGATTTAACTTTTTTTTCTTAAATACTGAACAAATAAAAATCATCAGTACTTGGTAATTTATTCGTGATGGAAAATATTTCTTTTTTCTTTTAAAAGAGCCAACGTTGTCTCCCCGCAGCTTTCTAGCTCGGAGAAAACCCAAGAGATATTATGAATTGCAGGTGTGTATTATATAAATCCATCCATTAAATAAATATTTATCAAGCACTTCTTACATGCCTGGGACTTTACATTTATATCTGATTGAATCTATATAGTATAATTTTTGAGAAACTTAGATATTGAAAAGGAACCCAAGATACAATGGAACCCAACGATTTCAGGTCAAGAATCAAAGAGCAGGTGCAGACAGTAGTGATACTGAACGTGTGCGAGTGTTTTATTAGGAGCCTTATAGCAATCTCCAGGACCCCTTCCACGGGGACTCTCAGTACCCCCGTTTCCAGATGAAGACACCCGGGCGGAGAGGGAGCACCTGTCTGATTCACACACTCACAGCTGGGAAGCGGCAGAGGCCGGATGCAGGCCCAGGCCTGTCCGACTCCGCGCCCCAGGTCATGCCCACAGAGCGACACTGCCACCAAGGGGGACAGGTCAGTGGCCACAGGTTCCTTTGGGAGCAGTGTTTGAGCTGGCATTCTTTTCCAACCACCTTCTTTAGCCCATTGGCCCTCAACATCAAGCCACACGTGTTACGTTGTATGGCAGACTTGGTCCTTTCAAAGCCACGTGACCCACCGAGAATGTGTCCTCCCCACGAGTTCGGGTTTCTGGGCTCAGCCTGTGGGGGGCCGGACACATGGAGTTCCGGCTCTCGAGAGTCGTTTGTTGGCGCTCCTACCCTGCTCTTTCTTGGGCCATGTCATGCTGGTAGCTTGAAAGCGGCCACTCTGGGAGTCCTTAGAAGACGTGCCTGATGCCACAGGCTCGGAGACATGCTAGAAATCAGGCCTTTTCTCAGTTTGGGGAGAAGCAGGTGTGAAACGTTCGCCAGCCCACCACTGTGTGCATGCATTCGTCAGCACGCATGTGGTACGGAAGGTCCTCTGAGGGCTTTAAAAACACTACCCTAATCTGAGCTCAGGTTTGGCTACCGTAAGAGATTTTTAGCACCTTTAATATAACCGATCAACTAAATAGAAAATGGGGTATCCGCAGATGCTTTATACACAATGAAATTAAGTTCATTTACATTCAATTTGAAAACATAACTCATCCCGGGATTACGTTTTCGGTACAGAATTCCCTGTCCAGTTACCTCTGTAAACTTTATGTTTCTAAATCACTGTGTGTTTGGGAGCTTCTTTCCATCAGGTAGATTGATGAGGTTTGGAGGGAGGGATCTGCACATATTTATTCACAGTGACACGCCAGGACCGCCCGTTAACAGTGACGAACCCATCAGCTCTTAGAATTACATACACCATTCTCGTTACACATGACGATTACTAAGATCACGTAGCTGGCAGGATAGCTCAGCTGCCAGGATTGAATAACTATAAGGGTTTGGGGGTTTTTTTTAACAAAATAGCTCTAAGAGAGGGCAGATGCTTCACCTAGAAGCTCGCAGTTCATTGCCAGTGGCTGCATCAGTTACAGGGAAATTGTCTTTCAACGCAACGAATGCTAGGGAGATATATTCCCACACCTCACGATGAGGAACTGAACTATAATTCTCCCTTTCACTGCGAAAAAAATGTACATTCTGATGAACTATGTAGGCACACATTAGCTCAGAATGGTGGATGCGAGGAAAGCATGAATATTAATTTGCAATATTTTGAGAGGGACATGTTTATGGCAATTGGATGATTACTTACTGGTAATTGTGTCATAATAATGTTAGGAGCTTCTATACAATCTCAGAAACAAATAACCCAGGGAGCTGAGCAGGCACTATCACCAGCAGCCTCCGTGCAGAGTCCTGAATCTCCTGGGTCCCACCCCCCTAGGATAAGCAGGTACCCAGGGAGGCCTGGCCCTCGCTGAGTGTTGCCGTAAGCACAGTTTTGACCAAAACCCCAGCCGGGCTCAGATGCTGAAGCCCGCCCTTGATTTCCCCAGTCCTTACAGGAAAAAGGAGGAAGAAAGAATGGAAAAACGCTGTGGTTTGGGTGCACTTTTGTAAAACCTGTAGGATATTTTAAATTGGGAAACTCAAAGCTACGTTTTCCAATCCCTGTAAGTCATTCATGGGTACAGGTAATTTTTTTTTTCAATCCAAGAAAGTAAAAGTACAGCTGTTCAAACAATAACTATTCCTTTTCCAGAAAATAGCGTATTGACTGTGTTATAGGATCTGGAAAGGAGCCCACAGCCTGCCACCATGCATTTGTGAGGACGGGTGTCATGAATCACAGACGCAGGGACACGTGGCAGAGAGACTGGATTTTCAGAATGTGTTGGGAATTTCCCAAACTGTGTTTCAAAGAAGACACGTGTGACACCTTGAGAGCAACTACTCACAGGGGTACCTTCCAACCTGTTCGGTTTGGTTTGCACGTGGGTTCCACAAACACGCACTTATTACACATTAGCACGCGATTCCTGTGGCCTCTAGTTCCTACTATGTCATTCTCTTTGACCATGCCAAGGCTACTTTTCCTCTAGTCCATTCTTTCGCCCTTTTCTTTTAAGCACATAGTAGGCACCTCGCTGGTGTCGTGTGCTTGGGCTGCCATAACGAAGTACTACAGACTGGGTGGATTACACACCAGAAATTTATCTTCTCACAGTTCTACTGGCCGGAAGTCCAAGGCCAAGGTGCCGGCAGCTTGGATTTCCCCCAAAGCTCTTCTCCTTGGCCTGCAGATGCCTGTCTCCTCTCCGTGGCCTCACACGGCCTTTCCCCTGTGCTAACACGTCCCTGCTATCTCTTCTTCTCCTTATGAGGACATCAGTCATATTGGGTTAGGTCCCCACCCTTAGGACTTTCATTTCTTCTTAATTACCTCTTTAAAGGCCTGAAAGGAGAGCAGAATAGACCATCTCAAAACATGCCACTTTAACCTAAGGATCATTTTGAGCTGAAGGCGATTGAGAAGCAGCAGACCCCAGGAAAGTGGTCTTCCCTCCCCTTTTTTGCCTAAAAATTTACACAGGGGTCCCTTCACCCCTCTTTACCAGGAGGAACAAAGTTTAATCCATGGCGGAGGCACCGACTTCCATCTGCATAATACGCAAACCTGACTTTGTTTACCTGGTTTCCTCGTAGCCTCCCCAGGACTGGCCTCCCACACCTTCTTTCTTTCGTCTTTAGCCAAAGATGGTATTTAAGCCTCAATTCTAGGGCACCTCAGGGTGCTTGAGAGGGCTGGTTGCTTGAGCTCAGGTTAATGGAGAATGTACTCTATTATTATCTCATTTTATTGATAAACTGATGTTAAATGCTTCCCCAAAGTCACATACACAACTGGTAGAGTCCATGCCCTCGACACTAGACTCTCCCGCCTCGCCCAGATAATGTGGAATACGCCAAGGTCACTGCAGTAAGATGACAAAACAGAAGATCCGCGCTGTCCACAGGCTGACCTCGACGGACCCTTGTGACTTCCGGTTTAGTTTGTCCCCTGCGGGTATCCACATTTGCATTAAACAGGAAGCCCAGTGTGGCTTCCACCTACCTGCTGGTCCATGGCTGCAGCAAAACTCACATATTAAAGACACAGAAAAGCAAGAAACAGGAACTACAGAGTGAAAGAACCTGACAGTGTGAGAGCACAGGCCAGCAATACGAAGGCACAAAACAGCGAGGTCGTTGAGAACCACCCCGCTGTCCCCTGTGGGAGCGTGTGTTTAAGCTCCTGGACTCAAAGGAACAAATGAGCGCAGGACTCCTGAGGTAGGACACTGCTGTCCGCCCCCCACTTCTCAACAGCAGCAGAGGGCCCGGCGGGAAGAGGGGGGTTGGCAGAGGCCATTTATCCTTGTCAGAGCAAGAGTTCCCTCCCATCCTTCATGTTTTACACAAAAACTCATTCGCACTCGCACACACGGAAGATCAGAGTAGAAGGGGGCACGAGGCATCCAGGTTTGGGGTCCCCGAGCAGGAAAGCATTTCTGACTCTCTGAGAAGCCACCGCATCGCCACACTCCCCACATCACGAGGCAGCGGCCGTGTTCACGTGCGTCGGTGCCCTTGCAAAGCAGCAGTACCTTTAGGTCCAGTTCGTTTTCAACCAAAACAAGTCCTCAGGGTACAAAGCCTCTAAAATCTGAAGATGGAGATGAAGAGAGAAGAGACACCCCTCCCCCACAGGGAGCCTCGGAGCCAGCGTCCTGCCAAGAGCTTCCCCAAGGGCCACCCCACCAGCTCCCATCTTTTTCCCCACCAAGGGTCGCCACGGGGTGAAGCTCTCTGGAGAAATGTCCCTTGGATAATCTGATAAGGACTTTGCAGACAAACCTCTGGCCATTCTGGAAGTGGCTTAAGTGGAGACTTCAGAAACTCACAGGAGCCCTTAGCTGCTTCCTCACAGCTAGTACCCAGGCAGCCAAGGGCTTTCTCAGGGAATCCTGGGCATCATTCTGTGGGACCCCAGTTGCTGCACCCATAGGCAGTGTCCTTTGTTAGTCTGTCCCCCGTGTCCACTGCTTAAATCCCAGCCTGTGGCAATCACAGAACACTACGTGTGAGAGAGGGGGAATCCAGCCAGCCTGGAGCTGAGTCCTTCGACGTCCGGTCCTTCAGCTCAAAGAGGGGCCACCGTGAGACCCAGCAATGACGTTCGAGCTTAAGCTTTTCCCAAGGAAATAATCACTGTCAAAAGGCGTACAGTAGACTCTCCATTAACCAGAACTCAAGCAACCAGCAAAATAATCTACGGAAAGATCTGCCGGTTGCCTGAGTTCTGGTTGATGGAGTCTACTTACATTTATCCGGCACCTACCAGCCCCCATGGACGCCGGGTAACTGAGAGTCTCCTGCACCTGGAAAAGCAATTTGCCTTTTGCTTTTTTCACCTGAGTGTCCCTTCGGAGGAAGAGAAATACACATCACAACAGCTGCATTTAGAGGGCGTTAACTTGGAGGTCAGAGGGAAAGAGCAGGAGAACTTGTCAGCTAAGGATTAAGGTACCAGGAGCCGAGGTGAGAACCTGGTGCTGGGAGACGTTCCCAAACCCGTCCTTCGTACAACAGGGTCTGACACCTCTCAGGCTGGGCTTCCAGGTGGTGGCTTGGCGTCTTCCCAGCGGGCTGTGGACCTCTCGTGGGATTAGTGTGTATAACACGAGCAAGGCCAAATTGAGTCGCCAGGAGTCACCACACTGGGGAGCTGGAGCTCAACCCTGCCGGGGAATTCCGTAGGGCGCACGCACGCCAGAGGCGTCCGGTTGAAAAGCTAAGGAGTGCGGGGTGAAGACGGCCTGCCCATCACTGCGGGGGCAGCGAGGCCCCGCCCCTGCAGCTCGCCCCGCCCACTGGCTGGGCGGGCCCGGGGCCCAGAGGAGAGCCCGCAGCCAGAGGTGTGCGGGGGTTCGGGGCGCTGTCTGAGCAGCAGGGAGTGCGCAGGGAGTGCGAGCGGTCCCAGGGTCCCAGGGCGGTCCCAGGGCGGTCCCAGGGCGGTCCCAGGGCGGTCCCGGGGGCGGTCCCAGGGCAGTTATGTTCAAGTAGTTAGGATATCGCCGTCACAGAATTACATGCTTGTGATTTGGGTGTAATTACCAGCTCATAAAAAAGGGGCGTTATTTGTGCCGGACCCCCTATATACATTGTCGCCACTTCTACTTTACAGTATGTCTTGGAAATGGTTTCAAATTCAGCACAGGCAGACTTCCATTATTTTCCATCTCTGTATCATCTTCCACGAAGGAGTAAACCACAGTTTATTCAGCCAGATACAAATGGTTGGTCATTTTGTTTGTTTTAGTCTTTCACGGTCACAGACAATATCATACACCCCAGTCATTGCTCCTGTGTACACGTAAGGCCGGAGAGGAAATTGCCGGGTGAAGGGACACAGAAAGGAGCCACGGGAGTCCCAGCAGCCATGCAGAAGAGGGTCCGTTTCCTGCTCCTGCACCACACCTGCGTGCTGCCAGACTTGGAGTTCCTGCTGCCCACCCTTTTGACCTTCTTAGCAGGCCAGTTTATAAGGTAGGACAGTATACACTGGCCAACTGGACCCGTGTGATTCTGAGCCAAGTGCCAAGCCAGACTGAAGGAGGGAACCACTCCTAGGAAGAGTCTGTGAGGGTGAAGATGAGGGAAGGGAATCACACTCACAAATACACACATTCCCAAACACGCACTCACAAATATACACAAATATACACACTTACAAGTACACACACTCACAAACACACACACTCACAAACACACACACTCACAACCTTTCCTGAGCATGAGGTGGCTACCTTAACAACAGCCTTCTCTCACATATTTGGAAACTGTGACCTTAATTGACCTTGGCATTGACAGCTGCAAACAGCATTATTCTTTTCCATTCCTTGAAAACCAGCCACAAGCAGCCAAATAAGAAAAGGCACCCAGCAATGGCCTTCTACCAAGTCACGTCGAGTCCCCAGGGCAAAGTGTCTCCTGTGCCCTTGTACAGAACATTCCTTCCCTGGGTGCTTTATCTATTATAAACTCACAAAAAAAAAAAGATAGAGTTTTTAGGAAAAAAAAAGTATTTTCCTATCTCACAGCACAGGTAAACTACCTCAACTATTTCAGCATGACTTAGTAGACATAAACGTCAGCTGTAATTGTGGAAGCACCGAGAACAGGTGGAGCATTGCGCCCGCTGGCAATCCGTCCTGCTCAGCCCGCCTGACAAGGATGGATGTCCTATTCTTATGAATCACCTTAATGCAGTCATGGAGGAGATTTGCAGCAGCGTTAGTGCATCTGTAAGCCTCTGGTGCTGTAAAACTTGCATTCGAGCTCTGAAATATTTATCATTTCTCTTCCTGTTTATTCTGAAAACATTAGGTGGCAAACGTGGAGGTGAATTTGGTGTCCTCTCTGCTCGGCGGTAGAAAACTCTGCCCGGAAACCACCGATCACACGTCGCAAAAGGAAGACACCTGCGTCCTCTTTGCAGCCGCCTCTGAATTCCTCTAAAGAAGGTAAATATATTGTGGTCGGTGAGACCTCAGAGTCTGGGGTCTGGACAGAACTTCTCTGCTGTGACAAACGGGCAGGGGGCTTTAGTGGCGGATCCAAGGGGTAGACTATACGAAGATGTCACCAGAGACCCAGGAAAAGCCTGGAACACCCTCCCATGGTCGCTCCCTCACAACCTTCGGTAGAAGCCTAAAATTCACGGAGAGCTCGCTTTACTCATTCGTGTCACAAACATCTTTTGAGTGTCTCCTGTGTGTTCCAGACACCAACATCATGGTAGGAAACAGGGTCTGGGTCAAGTCTGAGAACTTCTCTAGGGATTGAAATGACACAGATGTTCAAATCTTGGACTCAGCACTTGCTGGCTTCATGACTGTGGCAGGTGACATATCTCTAAGCTTTCATTTTTTGATGGCTGTGATGGCATCAATAAAAGGTACCTGTGCAGGGCTGTTAAGGGGTTAGTTGTGCTGATGTAGGGCATGCACCTGACACTTAAGAAGCCTAACTTCTCCCCACCCCTCATCTCATGAGCAGAGAGAAGCTACTGGAGGCTCTGATCAGGGTGGCGCTCACTGGAGCTGGATAACCTGGTGGCATCATCAAGAATGGATCAGCCATAGTCTGCACATCAAGCATAGACTAGCTTCCTCTCAAGCCTGGAAAAGACCTGAAAATGGCCTGTGGGATGATAAGTGAAATGTTAGAAGGAGGCAGTCCTGCAATTAAGTATCGTGTCTAGTGCTGTGTGTCCTTATGCAACCGTCCTGAGCTTCAGCATCATCGAGTCCTCACCTGTGAAATGGGGACGACTACAGTACACATCACAGGAGTTTGTGGTGAAGATTCAGTTAGATGAGGAATTACACACACACACACACACACACACACACACACAGGTACAGGTACAGGTATTTGCTTCTGTCATGGGAAGCTGAGCAGAGGGGAAAGTGCATTGGGCTGAGTCAGAAGAAGTACTTTAAGTTCTGATTCGGTGGCCCACTAGCTGTCACTTGTCTCTAAGGTTCCCCTTTTCTAAAGGGGTTTCCTTACTTCCCCGCCATGGTCGGTGTTTGGAAAGGACACAGTGTGAGTGAAATGTAAGAGAGGACTGTTGTTTGGATGAGCCGGACAGACAGTGGACTCAGGTTTGCTTTCCTGCTCTGCCACTCACTGGCTGTGTGACTTTGGGCTAGTCACATAACCTCTCTGATGAACATCTATCTCTGTGTCTATAGAACAGGGATAATGATAGCTGACCTGCTGATCTCACAGGCTGCTAAGTCTCAAACCTGAAAAATGAATCCCAAAGAGCTTTGTCGTTTGAAAGGCCACATGGCTGGCACTTAGGGGTGTGAGTCATCACCACCAGGGCTGTATTTAGCCCACAACACAAGATGGAAGAGTTGAGAGGTAAAGTCAATGCAGGCAGAGAACGCAGGAAAATACCAAAATAGCCCAAGTGATTTTTCAGCCTGGGTCTGAGGGGACTCAGGACCTGAGGGATCTGCAACAGGAGGGCTAGGGAGAGGGTTTGCCTGTCTGAGGTGGGAAAGCAACCCCCAAGCTGTCAGGGACCCTGGGAGGGAGCAGAGCAAAGATCCTAAGTGCTGCGGCCCCAGGGCCTCCTCCAGAGGCTGACACAGACGGCAGACCGTGCAGCCAGAGGGTGCTGATCTGTGTTCAGTCCCGAGGAGACATCCAGGACGATTTCATTAAAGCCCTGGGCACCTCTCCATCCTGGGGTAACTCCTTTTCTTCCGTGAACACTGCTGCCCTTAACGTTATGCGCCCAATGCCAAGTCTAGTCTAATGCACAAACATTAATTATGTATTCCCAGTGTTTCTATAAAGACTTCCAGCCACGGCTCTATTGAGAATGCACAGGAATGGAACCGGAAAATCCCTGAAATCATCTGACTTCCAGAGTTTGAGCTCTGAAATGAACATTTAATTCGTGTTAACTGCTGTGTAGTCTTCATGCCTCTGATGTGATCGCTTGTGATATGGCGCTCGGTGTGGGCAAAACAACGGCAGGTCAGAAAAGAAAGCCGTCCCCGTCAGGCCCTCGGCCTGCTTTTTCTTGCTTGCGATGCTTACAAAACAAGACGGGGTGCGGGGCAAGCTCAAGGTGCACGCCCTGGGCAGACCGCTGCACTGTCTGTAGCTGTAGGGTGCTCAGAACCGCCCGAGAAGCTTCACTTCCGTGACTGTTTGCAGTGCCCAGGGAAAAGCAGGTCCGAAATCCAACGCTTGCTGTTTTAAATGCTAGTTATTAGTCACCGCTATTTCCCGGAGCCCTCTGGGTAAGTAATAGCTTCCCAGGGCGCTCACCCCTCCTGCCGGCCCTGCTCCCTGCCAGCTGGGGGAGGGGCGTCAGCCCCGCCCTGAATGTCACCAATTCTGTGTTAAAAGGAGCAATGAAGTGTTACCGCCCCCGCCACCCTCACGTCCCAGAGCGGCTGCAGCCCCGGCTCCGCCCGGCAGAGGGGAGGGCCCCGGAGCGAGGCCCGGGCTCCCCAACACAGAGGGAGAGGCCCCGGCTCCCCAACACAGAGGGGAGAGGCCCTGCGCGAGGCCCGGGCTCCCCAACACAGAGGGGAGAGGCCCCAGCGCGAGGCCCGGGCTCCCCAACACAGAGGGGAGAGGCCCCAGCTCCCCAACACAGAGGGGAGGGCCCCAGCGCGAGGCCCGGGCTCCCCAACACAGAGGGAGAGGCCCCGGCTCCCCAACACAGAGGGGAGAGGCCCCAGCGCGAGGCCCGGGCTCCCCAACACAGAGGGGAGAGGCCCCAGCTCCCCAACACAGAGGGGAGGGCCCCAGCGCGAGGCCCGGGCTCCCCAACACAGAGGGAGAGGCCCCGGCTCCCCAACACAGAGGGGAGAGGCCCTGCGCGAGGCCCCGGCTCCCCAACACAGAGGGGAGAGGCCCTGCGCGAGGCCCGGGCTCCCCAGCAGCCCTGTCCGCGCACGTGCTGCCGTCCCTGGGCCCCCCCACCGCAGCCCTGCTTTCCCACGTGACCCTCAGGGGGTGGAGCAAAACCTCCGCCCCCAGTCCGATGGAAGAAGCCCAGAACCCTCCGATTTCACTCACACGTGGGGTGTAAAACTGGAGGCAACGAACGAATGAGACCAAGCAGGACCAAAACCTCAGGGCGGCGGACGACCGTGCAGGGGCAGGGGGCAGGGGGCAGGGCGCAGGGCGCCCAACACGTGGTGACCAGGGGCCGTGCGGGAAATCGAGGGTGGATTAGAGAACTGCACACTTGAAACCTCTATAATGAACCATTGTCACCGCCATGAATGTAATAATAAAAAGTACTGGTCCCACCGGCCCTGCCCTGACCCAGCAGCGGTACCGCAGCTTGTCGGGAAAACGGTTTGCGCTCCAGGATCTGCAGAGCTCTTGGGAGGTGATTCGGCCCTGGCAAATCCAGCGGCCACCGCAGAGCCAGGACGAGCTGTGTGGACGCCGGCCGCCACCGCCCTCCGTCCGCGAAGGCCCTGGAGGGCCGCTCGGAGGAGCTCCTCCCGAGGCTGCCACCTCCAGCCCGCACGGGCCACGCAGAGGAAACTGGGTCACCCCCTCTCGTGCCTCGCAACTGAGAACGGGGAGTCGGCTCAGCCTCTCTCCCCGGATTCCATCATCCTGAACACCTAGAAAGATGCTTAAATAAAACGAGAGCTTTTTCCTGCCATCTGGACACAAGCTCAGGCGTGGAGCCACTTAAAACACACCTGCACTGCTTTGTACCAACACTTACACACTGTTACTCTTGCCGAGAAAGCCAAAAGCGTGTTTGCCATGTAAATCCCCAAGCATTTAAACAGATCTCAGTGGCAGTTTACAATTTTAATTAAGTTGCACTTGTTTTCAACACCGAAATACCTTTTTTTTTGCATTTCCTAATTCACCAGATACATGCTTGTAAAAACCAATTTAAACCGCTATGAATAAAGCAGAGAGAACATTCTCCAAAATCTCCTACCTCCAAGGACAACCAGTGTACATATTTTATACAGAATTTTCTCTATGCATATACATTGTTTTTAAATAAAATAACAAGAAGGCATATTGGAACTTTGTAAATGGAAGTATGATATATGACTACATATAATATATACATATATATATTGTTTTGTTTTGGTGAAAACTTCAAAGACGACCTAAAATGTCCATCAGTAAGAAAATAGTGAATTAAATTACAGGGTGCCTGTACAGTGGAATACCTTGCCACAGCTACGAAGAAGACGAAATAGACCTATATGCACTGACAATGAAAGATGTCCACAGTGTATTGTTCAGCGATAAAAGCAAGTTGTAGAACAATAAATAGCGTTCCAAAGCTTAACGTTTGCCTGATGATTTTACCTCATTTTCATCATTTATAGTCGGGCACATGTGCAACTGTCAGATCAGAATGGCGGAGGCCTGGGCTATTCATTCTCTGCAAACTTTCTCTGCCACACTCAGGGGCCACCTCCTGCAGGCCAGCTCTGGGCCACGAGCTCTCTCCAGTGACATCTTGGCTGCTATTAGGCTGCCCCGCGGACCAGCACTAGCAGGGCCACCTGCTCTGGTGAGCTCTGCCTACAAAGCAGCTCGGGACTGAGTCCTCTGACAGACTTCCTGCACCCCCAGCGCCCTGCAGGGTTCCGGGCGGTCATGCAGCTTCTGTCCTATGTGGGGGAGAAAAATAACCAGGCTCCATTGGCACGTTCCTTTCAACATGCCTTCTTCTGCATGTATTTGGGCGACATGACTTCTCTTTTGTGTGGGTAGCTCCCTGGTTGGGACTCGAACCCAGGCCACAGTGCTGACTGCCGAAGCCTAAGCCGCTACACCACCAGGGAACCCCCCGACTTCTCTTTTGAACGAGTTATAACATCTGCCTGGTGTTCTCAGGAGCTGAACAGAATCTCATGGAAAGATTTTCAAGATACAATAAGCGAAAAAAGCAACATAAACAGTGGGGCTCGTTTGCGTACGTTAAAAAAAGAATACTGTATCTGTGTGTGAATAGAGGGTCTCCAGACAGAAGGGTAGGCGTGCCGTAGTGCGTGTTAGGAGAGGGCAGTGCGGCCCAGCACACACATGCAGGGCAACTTCTGCAATTTTTACTTACGTACCTGGGAATTATTTGAATATTTGCAATATTATATTGTGCATTGTGATTGTTTTAAACCACAGTGATGTGAGTGCTAAGGACCATCTAGACCAGGCTGAATGTCCTTCCCTTCCCCTTGGACACTCGTTTTCGGGGCCCTCTGAGACGTAATGTCAGACGCACCTCCATGACTGCCTTCTAAGGTTAGCTAAAGCGCCGTCCCACCCTGCCTGGGCGGGGTCCGCACGGAGGGACAGGTGGACGGCGCGGCCTCTCCCCACAGGTGAGCACGGGCTTGCTCAGCTCTCAGGCCGCGAGAAACCAACGGGCAGGGAGCAACTCAGCCCACCGCCTCCTCCTGGCCTTTCCTCCTCCGCTCGCAAGCTCTGGGCCCCACAGTCAGGCTCGCTGCCATGGCGGCGCTCTACGTGTCCGTGTGGACCATCTCCTCCTTTGCTATCCTGCCACCGTTAGCGGGGTTTTAATTAGCAGCTGGAACCTAACACAAGGCAAGTTCTAGAAATGTGCAGGCAGTCTCCAGAAGCAGCCTGCTTGCCTCTTATTATGTTCATAACGAAGATGTTCTCCTTGGTGGCACCTTGGGACACAGTGTCGGATAAAGGCCAGCAGAACAACCGCGTGGTCCGGACATTCGTGCTGAATAAACAGAGCAGAGAGGGAAACAGCTCTGACACAACCCTTCGCACCAACACAGATCGGTAAACACTGCCATTTACAAGCCCCCCGTGTTTGCTTTATTAACTGAGAACACTTCACTCCCACTAACGCCCAGGACTAGAGGGGTGCCCGAATGGGGCCCACATGGCATCACGTCTCCGCACCAGAAGGTAGCAGAAGTCGGGTAACTTGCTTCTATATCCCCTGACCTACTTTGGGGATCACAGTATTGTTAGGGCAGCATTTGTGGCTCCTCTTCAAACCCACAAAAAAGCCACTGGTCTGAACTAACGTGTGCATTTATTGAATGCCACTGGGCCACAGCAGGTGCCAATCGAGTCATCAGTCCTATGATCACATCAGTGTAGGTGCCCCAAGACCTCCTTCTCGAGTGCAAAGACCCATTGAAGGAGGAAAAGCTACCATGGACCCCTATGGGATAAAATATCTATCTTTAGCATTTATTGAGTTTTAGAATACGCTAGGACGATGAAAAATCAGCAACTTTTTAAAATAAATTTTAATCTTACCATCAAAACAACATTTACATGTGTTTGAAAATATTTATATGCCCATTTTTGACACTGTTATGGACTAAATGTTTGTGTCCCTCCAAAATTCATATGTAGAAGTCCAGTCTTCCAGTGTGATCATATTTGGAGGTGGGGCTCTCAGGAAGTAATTAGGTCAGGAGGGTAGAACCCCCCTCGTAAATGGCATTAATCCTCTCATAAAAGAGAACCCACAGAGCCCTCTAAACTTTCCTGTCTCAGCAGGATATAAGGAGAGGTCTGCAGTCTGCGACTCAGAGAAAGGATCTCACCAGAACTCGGCCACGCTGGCACTCCCCTGTTGGACTTCCAGCCTCCAGAACTGTGAGGAATCCATCGCTATTGCTAATAAGCCACTGGGTCCATGGTACTTTGATACAGCGCCCCAAACACACTAAGACACGTGATGTACCCACTCCACAGACTACAGACGCAAGGATCTGTTTCCTTGCCCATTTCTCCATGGAGTCCTCAGTCCATAATTCCGGAATCACTAGTGTAGAGTATGTAAAATAGAACATGGTCTGCTTGCTGCCCTTAGAGACCTTAACATTTTGAGAACTACTGGAGTCAAGAGTTTCCAGTTAAGCCAGTCGTGGACCAAAGGAAGAGAGCCAACGGAAGCCTAGAAGAGACAATGGCAGTGGGGATGACGAGGGAGCGAAAACAATGTGGGGTGTGAGGTGGAGGGAGGGCTTCAAACAGAGGCTCCGTTGTGGGCTAAATGGTGGAGCTGCTCTCCAAGACGGGGCTATCGGAGGAGGAGTGAATAAAGACTTGCAAACCCAAATGTCCCAAATGGCAGCTGGAGGGACATGTATGGAGAAGATCAGTGGGGAGAGGGGGGCAGTTACTAATGCCTCATGATCCTCAGGACTTTGTAGCTACAGTTGGTGCAACAGCCTCATCTGTCCTGCAGGCTGACTACTGGATTCCCTACCATCCCCAGGAGATGGATAAGGAAAGGAAGTCAGCTGACAAGTGAAAACCACTGTGAGCCTGACACAAAGTCAGAACTCCCTCAATGGGAGGTGCTGCTATCATTACAACTCTCCTGCAGACAGAGGAGGTGGAGATGTCCCAGAGCAATGCAGCTGACTCAAGTACGAGGTCTCCTTTGGTTTTCAAACATAGCAAATACCTTCATTTCAGTCAAAACCCATTAGTGTGTTCAGGCTCATTTCCTCTGACAATGAATGGAAAGTGAGATGACGTGGAGGGATTAGAAAATACATACATGTGTATCTTTATTTATATTCTTAAATGTGCACGTATTTATATATTCAATTGACAGCGGCTTGATACAGACACACAAGCCGAGCTTGGGGATGAATTGCATCGGAATTGCTCCCTGCCATTTACTTCCTGCTGCTTTGAGATTGCTACCTGGGGCATAGAATGGGAGCAGGAAATAAGCTTCCTGTTTGTAAAAGCGGGGAAATAGGCAGTTACCCTTCAGTGACAATGAGGGGAACAGCTCCCAAACAATTCCCTTTATGTCGTCTGCTTGGCAAGAGCAGGACAGCATCTTAAGAGCTTTTCTCTCTGTCCTTCACCTACCCCAGCCCCAACCAAAGAAAACACCTGTCCCACCAGATCGCTGGACGCCAAGCCCACAGGTGCACTACTCCCTCCTTTCCACCAGGCGGTGCTGTGATTGAGCAGAGGCTCTCAGCTCCCAGTTATTCATCCAAGCGTGTCTGCTTGGCTGAAAGTGTGGTTATGGATGCACATGTCCAGGTAGCTTTGAAGGGGGAAAAACAGGGATACCTTTACAGTCTTTAAAATGTTTCCAGTATAGAACTGAACCAACGATGACTCCTCTGTCCTCTGAAGTTTGCATACCAGACAGTTCAACACCACTTCAAAAAGATAGAAGAGGAAGGAAGGAAGGAAGGAAAGAAGGGAGAGAGAAAGGGGCGGGAGGGAGGGAAGGAGAATGCAACCAAATAAGAATTGAGTCAGGAGCCTCAACTTCTCAGCTGTAAGCATGTACACAGAAATGGAAAGAGAAGGAAGGGGTAGAAGAAAGGACGATGACAGCAAAACGCCACATTAAAAGGAAGTATACGAGTGATAATGATAGCTTTGGGCGGAGAGATGGATTTATCAGGGCAGGATGAGTAAATTCAGCTGGACAGTTAGACATGACTCAGCCGAAGTCTCTGATACTTATCATCCGATGTAGTCAGAATTCGAACTTTGGAATGAACAGAGAGGTTTGAAATGAGGGCTAATGGCTCACCCTGTGAGGATGACAGCTTTCCCTTCGGGTGTTATGACAAGTGCAAGGCTGTCCCAGAGATTCTCTGCTTCACCCTGCAATTAGCGTGGTTTTTCTGCTTTGGTCAAGACTACACAGCTCTCCTGCATTATGCTTAAGACACCTGGCCCGTAGGTGGGGCAAACCATTGGCAGTTCACCGTAATCAAATGACCAGTAAACAAACCTCCGGTCTTGAAACTTAACACGCCACTGGCAAAGTGCTCAAGTAGGAAACTAGAGATACATACGACGTATACATAGCACATCCTTCCGCTCTGCTGGCCACCTCTCATAATGCTCAGGGGTCAACATGGAGCATGACGGATGGAAGTCCGTGATGCATGGGGAAGGTGTTGGCCACTGTAAGGCTAAGCCAGGTGCTTGGAAACTTCATATGTGTTTATGAAAATCAGGAAAAGTTCTGGAATTCCATCATTGGGGAACTCGGGCAATAATCATGCAGACCTCATTTAAATTGGGAAGGCAGCTTCATTTCCCCAAGTTAAATTGAACTTGAAATTGGGAAGATACGCTCTTTTCCAAAGGCTGGTTTTCCCTGTGGAATGTAGAGTATCATTAAGAAGGAGAGGGAAACTTCTGCCTTCTGTGATCTGGAGTCCAGCGGGTCACTGCGGCCTTCTGGAACCGGCAGGGGAGCTGTAAGACTGAGGGAGTCAGAGAGGAGAAGGTGGAGCCTAGGATCCAATTCGGACTTGCCATATGGTCAGTTAAGAAACTGCTCGTTTAGTGGGATGTGAAATTCATGAGGATAATCATTTGCTGTACTCATAAGAGTGGCTAAAAGCCATTAAGTCTGCAACCACATTTAATGACGATACCTTAAAGCGAGAAGGCACTTAAATGGCTTTGTGAATATTTTCATTACAGGGTTTCACAGTATCAAGGTCTTATGTTACGCACCGACACATCAGTTGTAAAATATATACATAAAAATACATCCCTAATACTAAAGTCTGCATTGTTTATATACTGCTGTGGCAGCTTAAAATATTAATAATAAGAGCCATGTATTATCGCCCACAGCTTCTAAGGGTCAGGAAGTCAGATGTAGCTTAGCTGGCTACACGGACAAAGGCAGGCTGCCAGCAAGGCCTCAGTGGTCTGAAGGTTTGACTGGGCTGGTAGGATCTGCTTCCAAGGTGGCGCACTCATGCCACGGACAAGGCCACACTGGCTATTGGCAGGAGGCCTCAGTGTCTTAGCACGCGGACCTCCTCTCGGGCTATGTGAGTGTCCTCACCATATGGCTATCAGCTTCCCCAGATGTTCATAACAGGACATGTCTACACTCACTTAAATAAAGTGGAAATATCTTCTCCTATTTATAAAAAGTTCCAAGGCAGGTAGTGTGTGATTGAAAAAAATGGCTCAATGAAGCCATTACGCACCCTAGGATTCTTCTATCATTCTGTCCACCATCTTGATTATGAAAGATAACCTCTTCTTTTCTTTTTTTTTTTTAACATGGCCACTAGAAAACCAGCCATCTGTCCACAATCCAACAGGAAGTAGAACTATGAAGGAAAAAGCAAAAATGGGTCCACCCCGACTATCTGTCTCACAGTCTAGTTTTCAGGGGCTCTACCCAATAATTTCTGAGGATGGAGCCCCTGAAAACTGAAGAATGACTGCATCAAGTTATAATGGAGGCTGGGAAATTGCTATCTCAGGCAAGGATATTGTCACTCCAAATCAAATCAGCTTCTGTAACCACGAAAGGCAAAGGAAAACGGACATTGGATCAGCAACAAATAAATTTTGTTTTATGTCTGTTTTGTAGGGATCCCTAGGAAGTGTTGTGCCAGAATGCTCACATACCATCTTTATAGACTGGCATTTATGTTTAAAAATGGGTGATAAAAGGTCAGGGTAGAGATGAATGGAGAAAATGCATGGGTGAGAAGTAACCACAGCCAAAGAGATGCCTCATCTTTGGGAAAAGCATAAATTATCCTGAGAATTATCTCATTGCAAGGATCAGAAGGTTGCCACGATCCCCAAAGAGTTCTAACAGTTCCAAGAAGTGAACTAGAAATGGCAGGTGCTTTGTAGCCCTGGCCCACCATAACCAGATTATCTCTTCCCAATGTGATTGGGGACCCATTTGAACATTAGGCTGAAATCCAAAGCTGTTTTTCCATTCTCTCTCCCTGACATTTACAGTAAAAAGCTGAATTCTCTGCCTAGTAAACTGCAAGGCACTATCTATAGTGGGTGTGGGAAAATGGTACAGAAACAAACAGAACATAATTTATGCCAACGGAAAGAGTAAATCACCCTTCCTTTGCACCCAAATGACACAGCAAGTGCAAATCTGAAGTCCTCACACCTCAGAAGGGAAATAATCCACGAGTTTCTCAGAGGAAGGAATTATCCACCTGCCTATGCAGTGCGATGAATGTCCCTTTTAAAGTGAAATAATTTCTGAGCTCCTCAGCACAGGACTTATGGTGAAAAAGAGCACCAATATTAAAATTTAATATGCCCAATATTGTCATGTAACAATAAATCAAGCAGTGAAAAACAGCAAGTATTTTTTTTTCTACTCCTAAAAAGAGTTACAGCGCTTTCATCTGAACGGATGTCGGGTTACGATTTTGGGTTACGATGGTGAAAAGTATGAATTTGTGTCTCTATAGCAATCAGATGGGGTTGCACACAGTGGTTTATATAATATGCCGCGTATTGCTCTCTCAGTGTCAATGAGCATTCACTTCTCTTATTAATTCAAAGGACTATAAAGGTGACAAGTTTAGATGCTGAAATAATGATAAAGTGAAAGCTTAGACTGGTTCAATCTTTTTATCTTTTGTGGTGCTTCTCAATGGCTGTGTAGTTCTCCTTCAACTGGGATGGGTGGAGATTGGTTTGCATATATATTGGTAATAGGAGAACACTCTATGGTTTGGAGGAAAAAGTCCTCTAGTAGGTGGGGTTCTCATCCTACCGTCAACGTTCCAGATGGACTCTGTTTAGACCATTTCCATCCCTAACCAGAGTTTGGAGTCAGACAAACCTGATTTAAATTCGGGCTCCACCACTTAGCTACCGCGCGTTACCTTGGACATGCTCCTAAATGTTCTTGAGTCTCAGTTTTCACCTGTAACGATGTAGGTAAGACGTGCCCTGAGTTGCAAGGTTGGTGGCAGGAATACCTTATTTGAAAGAGCTGAACCTGGTGGAAGTACTGGATAAATGCTAAGCTCCCCTTTTCTGAATTTTAAAATCAGGATTTCATCTCTCCAGTCATCATGCTCCTCCACCAAATAGGTCTTTGACCTGCTTCCTTAGCTCATTACTCCTGGAAGATTAAATACATCTGCATGTAAAGTGATGAGCGGTCCTGGGTACCGCGGAAGCCTCATAAACATTAGCGCTCATCATCATCATCATCATTTTGAGAGCATGCTGGATTCTATCTATGGTGCTGGCACAAATCAGACAAATGAGGGGCCCCAGAGATTCCTCGTTATGAGGAGGAAGGAGGGGGAAGCGCCTAACCAAGTGTGACTGTTTTCACTGCTAAAATGTGTTTGGAGACCCTTTTCCCATCCTCTTACTATATCATTTGTCACAAAAGGGCCAAGCAGAAACCCCAGGAAGCCCCAGCTTACTGACCTCTGTGTTGTGCCAGCCGGGTTCTGATTTATGAGAGTTCAAGGATGCAAAGGAACCCACCACAAAAGCACAAACCCACTCCGTCCTAATCTGAGGGCGGACAGCAATGCCGCCCGGTGTCCCTCAACAGAGCGCCCCGCAGCGCGAGGAGGACCCTCCCGGAGCCGGCCCGGCGGCCCTCGGCCTGCTTCTCCCACTGAGCGCCCACACCCTCCGTCCGAGGCCAGCTGGGACAGCAGCCCGCCGCCGTCCACGCCGATTTGTCAGCTAAAGATCCATCATCGGGGCAGACAGACTACGCTGGAGACGAGGGCTCCGGAGGGCAACGCCAGCCTCTTCCCAGGAGGGACGTGCAGGGACGGGTGGGAAGAGCCATGGTGGACAGGACGAAACAGATAATGTTTCTTTCGCAGTGATGTTACATCACTTAACTAGAAAATGTGATTTATGTCCCCCCGGGCTGAGGACAGGCACGGACATGATTCTGGGAGCACTTTGCTGCTGTGATTGCATTCAGTGAAGCAAGTTTTCAAGCCCTTGGGTAGTGCCAGGAAATGCGACCAATGGTCACGGAGCAGCTACTGCTCATTGAGCAGAAGCCTGGAGCGAGGTGCTCGTGTGCCCCCCCGTTCCTACCATGATGCTTGAAAGGTGGTCACATCACCCTGGTGTTATACGTGAAAATAAACTCAGGGCCCGCAGGTCAGGGAGTTCGCAGGTGTTTAGTGGGTGTCCGTTGGGGACCAGGCTGGCTGTCTGATATGCCAAGGATCCAGGGGTGCACATGAAAGACACGGTGTGCCACCAGGAACCAACATTCTAGCAGGGAAAAATAAAAAACAAACACCTAAAGACATAGTATCAGTTCAAGTACCGGTAAGTGCTATGAAGGGAAGGCAGTCGTTTGGTTTGGCGGGGAGTGACTCGGCTGGCGTGCTCTGGGGAGAGGCGGTGACATGTGGGTAGCATGCCCAACAATGATGGGTCAGCCATGACAACACGGGGGTGGGCGCTTTGCAAGCAGAGTGAAGAGGAAGCACAAAGGGCCTGATGTGAAAGCAGAAAGAAAGCTGTGTCACCAGGAGGCAATGGGAACCAGAAGGGGCTGGGTGAAGCCGTGCAACAGCTCCAAGTGACAGAGCCAGAGCTGTCATCCAGAACTATCTCAGAGGCTTATGAGCAATCCACTTCTGAGAGAAATACCCAGCAACACCCAGAGGAGTGCACCCAAGGATTTGGAATTGGCCTGCCCAGGTATATGAGCATCTCGTAACCCCTGACCTCACCAGGTACAACCTGTAGGATCTAGTTTGGGGACATTAGCTGGCTTCTCTAAGCCTCTGTTTCCTTAGGTGAAAAGGAAATGATGCTGTAGCATTGAGCAAGTAGTGTTATTTTTCTTATTCATATGGAGTTTTCTAAAAGAAATGAAAGAAACGTTTCCCATTCTTGCCCCCAAAATTAGACAGGTCTTGGTTCTTAAAGGCTAAGCTCTCACTAGAAAAAAGCAACAGCTTTCTCATTTGAGGTTAAAAAAATATTTCCCATATCGTGGGAGACATCCCCACATAAGTCTTTATTTTTTCAGTTATCCCAGGGCTGGGCTCACCAAGGGTAGTTTATTTGCCAAGGTTCTCCAGAGAAATAGAATCTACAGGAGATTAGATGGTGGAGAAATAGATAGATGATAGACAGATAGCTAGAGAGACAGGCAGAGAAACAGAGACGGAGAGAGACGAAGATTAATTAGAAGCAATTGGCGTGTGTGAATATGGAAGCTAACAAGTTCTAAGAGCTGCAGTCGTCAAGCTGGAGACCCGGGGAGCTGACGTTTCATTTTGAGTCTGAAGGCGGGGGGAGACCAAGGTCCCAGCTCACAGTTAGGCAGAAGGAGTTCCTGCTTCCTCAGCATCTCTAGTCTTCTCGGGCCTTCCACTGATTAGACGAGGCCCACCCACACTGGGGAGTGTAATCTGCCTTGCTCAGCCTACCCATTAATCTTCTCCAAAACACCCTCACAGACACACCCAGAGTAATGTCTGACCACATGTCTGCACACCCTGTGTCCCAGCCAAGTTGACACATTAACACTAACGGTCACAGGCAGTAAAGCTGGTTTTCTTGGGGGTGGAGGGCTGGAAGATGCTGTGGGAGTAGCTCAATTCCCAAGGCTTTGGATGCCCTAGGATTGGGACAAAAGACTGGTTTGGTAATATCCCCAGACTACGAGGACACGGTGCCCAGCAGCGGCAGGGTCTCAAATGTGGATGACTATGAGAAAGATCGTAAAGTCACAGAGCAGCCAGGAGGGTCCCCAGGGCCCGCCGGGCAAGGAGCGGGGCTGGCCACTGACGGAGCTATCCAGATTTGAGGGGCTCCAACTTTCCAGGCAGTAACTGTCTCCATCAGGGACCCCGGTATTTCACGCACAGAGGCCTCTTGCCCCGTTTTCCTGCACTGCTTTCACCCTAAGTTCCTGGGGAAATCCAAGGGAGAGTCACACTAACAAGCTGGACTTTTTTAGAGTGATGCAAACTGCGGAGTTCAGGCCAGAGCTGATTTAATTTAGAATAAAAAAAAATGTGGCAAGAGTGCTACCGTATGTGTTCTGGAGGGATCCACCAAACACGTAAGGTGCCTTAGAAGAGCACCAGACCTCTGGAGAGAGCTTCAATAAATATGAGCTATGACGATTATTATAAATAACGCCAGTGATGCAGGGCTCTGCGGAAGGTAGCTGTTAGTGATACGTAAAAGTGCCATCACAGGGGGCCCGGTGACGCCTGGATCAGCCTGGCCAGAACTACCTGGTGCTCAGACTTACGTCCGTCCCAAGTCGTTCATCTGAAGGAGAATTTGACAAAAACGGTGCTGTGGCTGTCCTGCGTTCTCTCCATTTGTGTTGTGACTGGTGACCAGACAGGCCCTCGGTCAGTGTCCAGGACAAACAACACTGCCCATATAGTTTCCAAAGCCTTCTGCAAGGATATTATTTTATCTTAGGGAAATCTTGATAAACTCAATTTCAACCATTTTTCACGTGGGAAAATTTGCCAATTGTACAAGACGGTGACAGAGTGAAATGTGGTCTACTCCCCCTTCCCCTCAGCAGTTTCCCAGTTTGTTTCCCAGTGTCTCAGGTACCCTTCCAGAGATACTGTCTACGGAAACATAAATCAATTCTCAGAGTTTCCATACGTGGACCCACGCTGTTGCTATTGATGTTGAAGCCACAGAGCTTGAGATGTCAAAGGAAGCCAGCCACAGTGGCCGCGCTGCAATGATGGCACTACCGGCCCCGTCTGCCGAAAGAACTTTCTCCCAAACACGTCACAACCAAAACCAAGAGATGGCCCCTCCGGGCCAAGATGAAATATCCCGGGGTCGGCTCACGGAACGTCCTGCGTCCTGCGGGTCGTGTTAACCCGGGAGACAAAGACCGAGATCAGCAATGACAACCCGTCTGCACCCATCAGAGTCGGTTTGGGTCCGACAGAAGAAACCCAAACAGGATGCCTGTTTCTCTCCTAAATGAGATGTATCCGCACACTGCGATCTGCTTTGTTCTTCTACACAAATAAAGCATCAGGAGGAGCCGGGAAGGGGCCCAGGGGCCCCAGGCACACGAGGGGGGTCTGGGAAGCAGGTGCAGTCTAGGCGAGGGACAGGGAGGGCGGGAGCTCTGCTCTTCGGCGGCCGGTTCCGGCTTCGGCGTTTCCTTGGTTCTTTTTCAATGTCTCAGCTCGCCACAGGTAACCAGATCTTCCTGTCATTAATTATGGAGCGAATGCTTTGGAATGGATACATCACGATTACGGAGACAAGAAAGAGCCCTTGATCAACACTCTGACAAATGTGCAGTCAGATGGGTGGTGAGAGGAGGGGGACATCCTTTCCCGAGGAGAGCTGATCAGAAGCAGGCCACCGTTAGGCACAAGATGACTTGACACCAGCGGCCACAAGCCCAGGACAGCACAACTGCATTCCTGCTGGCCCTCAAAGGGACGGACACTTCGCACATGTCGGCCCCACCCCCGACCACCGCGCAAGCGCGCGC
>PVJL010010676.1:0-47649 GCA_004026885.1 Lyroderma lyra
GAGAGAGAGAGAGAGAGAGAGAGAGAGAGAGAGAGAGAGAGAGAGAGAGTGTGTGTGTGTGTGTGTGTGTGTGTGTAGAGAAAGAGAGAGAGAGAGTTTTTAGATCCAGGAGGGGCCGACTGATCCGTAGAAAATCTCACATTCACAAAGGAGAAACTAAGGCTTAGTTGCTTCCTTTAGGTCAGGAAAATCCAAGGGTTGGGGGAGATGGTGCTATCTTCCACCTGGTAATGTGGCCTGAGAACACTGGGCCTGCCGAGCAGGGTACATATAGGCATTACTTCATGACAGATTTTTAGTTTGATGCATTTTTATAGAAAGGATAAGCATAGCTTCCCATTATTTGTGTTGCATTTTTCAAATGTCTAAATTTTTCTGTCATTGTATTTAGAAATATATTTAGGACACCACCAACCAAACCAACCAAACTATTTGACTGAAATGGAGGACTGCAGGTCTAATGTGTGGAGACAGCAAGCAACCTGATGGTGTAGTGGCTTAAGGCTTCGGCGCTGGCGCTGTCAATGCTGTGGCCTGGGTTCGATTCCCAGTCAGGGAACTATCCACATACCAAAAAGCAAAAAAGCAAAAAAAAAAAAAAAAAAAAAAAAAAAAAAAAAAAAAAAAAAAAAAAAAAAAAAAAAAAAAAAAAAAAAAAAAAAAAAAAAAAAAAAAAAAAAAAAAAAAAAAAAAAAAAAAAAAAATCACGTTGCTGTTCTTGTTGGACCTTTCAGGCCTTTCCTGTTACTAAATCTTGGTTATGTATAGGGATAGCGTAGAGCCCACTTGGGGAAACCATCCAGAGTAGTGCAAATCACAGCTGGAGTCATCACAGGCAAGAGCAAACATTAACAGCTATTTACCACCCAATGCAAACTCAGTGCACCTCAAAAAATCTATTAAAGTCTATCAACAATGCAAACAAGAAGTTTTGTAATAAGCTAAATAAATAAAACACGTGAACCTACTAAGTGGTACTTATGGAAACAGGTTTGAGAATATAGCTTTAGTTAGCAGTAGAACTAGTTCCCACTAGAAAAAGGATTGTTTACCTTGCTCTCTTATTAAATCTAATAATTCTAAGAATGTTAATTGTAGAAAATGTTTTAGGGAGAGCTAAGTAGAAACCACAGTGGGATGTACAGATTGTCTTTTTTTTTTTTTTTTTTTTTTGTAAAAGTAAAATGCCAATAGAACTGCACTGTTCTTATTCTTCTGAAAATAAATCTTCCACCTTACATTTCATCCTGAACAATTTTACTATGTTCAGCATAGTAGCACCTGAAAAAAAATTGTTTTATCTAGAAACAAAAGTGAGAAAACTTAACAAAAAACAGTGCACTTCTGGAACTCTGTTTCCAAGTTCTTAATATAAAAACCAAGATAACACAATAAAGATTGCTACAGTAACCAAACTTTTCTGTAACAATTATCCTTAAAAACAATGGCAATTCAGCTATTATAGGTTATTTTCTATAGTGTGAACAGATAATGGACCTGCAAACATCCTTTATTGTTTTGGTTTTTGTTGTTAGCTTACTTTATAAATCTTGCCATTTGAAAGCTCCAGTTTTTTGGAGGGGAAGGGAAGTTAATGGTCGAGCTTAATATAAATCGGCTCTGCAGTTACTTTGCTTTCGAAGCCCGTGATGCACCTTTCGCCCTTCCACACCGTGAAGCAATTCCATGTTCACTTGCTATGGAGTGAAATGCGACAAACTCCGAGAGCTCTAGTCGCGCGGCGGCAGTTCCAGACACCCACAGCTTCCCGCACTCCTGCAGCATCGGGACGCGGCGCTATTCCGGCTCCAGCCCCGGAACCCGCACTCAGGGCCTCCGGGGCCGGGATAGTACATCCACCCCCAGTTTCAGGGAAACTCAGGCACGATGACTGGCGCGACCTGGAGTCTGGCTAAGGCTCCTGCCGCACCTTGCCGTCCCTTTCCCCTCGGAGACTCGGGAGGCTTCTCGGCAGGGCGCGGTGGACACCGCGCTCCACGCGGTAGGAGGCTTACGGCAGAAGCCTGACAGGCGGCTGTCCCCAAGCCACCCGCCCCCTGAGTCCCACCCCGCACTTATCGCCGAGCATCCTCCGACCCCCAGGAGCCTGCTGCCGGGATCTCGCCGCGCCTCCCGGCGCGCAGCCTGCGTCGCGGGCGCCGCCAGCCTAGGCGCCCAAGAAAGTTCGGTGGCGACGGCCGAAGCCGCGACTCCACCGCCCACCCGGTGCGGGGTTTCTTGCCACCCGCGCCCCGCCGCGCGGACTCGCCGGGCGCCCCCGCTAACCTGACGCCGCCGCGCCACTCAGGTGGCCGCCGTGCGCCCCTCGCCATTGCCTGAGAGCGGCCGCTTCCCTCGCTCCGCGCCCGACAGCACCTACTGCGGGCGAGCAGCCTCAGCCGGCGCGTGGCAGCGATGCAGGCTGCGCCGCGGGCGGCCGGGAGTGCGGCGCTTCCCACCTACAGGAGCCCGAGCCTGCGGGTGCCGAGCATGCTCAGTGCGGCTCGCCGGACGGCACGGAAGCTCGGAGCCGGGCGCGGGGTCACCGCCGGGTTTTGGCGGCAGCCATGGGCCGGGGGCGGTGCGGAGCGAACCTGTGGGCGTGGCCGATCCTCCTGCAGAGGAGGGCGCAGGCCGAGTGAGCCCCATTCGGTCCGCGCAGCCTCTGAGTGGGAGTCTGCAGCCCCCGGGGCTCCGCTGCAGCACGCCGAGATGGTTAGTGGAGCGGAGGGCACTACTTTCCGATGCCGTCATACTTGGACAGCGTGACTGCTAATTGAGGGGCAGAGCGCACCCGGCTTCCGCTGCAACATTTCTGAGCGTCGCACTGCCGTTCATCGACACCCAGGAGCAGGTTTTTTAGAATTTCATCCTGGGACACGAGAGAGAACCGACCACCCAACCCCTGAACCTGTCCTGTCTCCAAGACCACCTGTCAAGCCACCTTGTGATCAAAAGTTTCGCAGGCCTTCCCGGTGATTCTACTGTCAGTTCTAAAGCCCACACAGAAGAGGCTGAAAGAAAACCACAGGACCTTCAGTGCTTCCAGGGATTTTAAATTTTCTTATTTTGATTATTTGCACTTTCCTTCTTTTTTTTTTTCCTAATGAACAATATGGTGCTTTTTAACTAAGAAAGGTGGGTTATTCTAAAACGCTTGCAGAAGTCTGACCCTACGATCGTGCTTTGTAAGCCCCCTACCCTTCTTTTCTTGTGACTTCAAGGACAGTCGATTTCGGGAGCTGTGACCGGCTTCTCCCGCTGGGCCCGCCCCTTGGTCACGCCTCCTCTTATTGGGAGAGCGCCCTCTTCTACTTCGGCTGCTGTCAAAACCCGGAAGGATGGATTTCACACATTGACGCTCGTGGCTCTTGTAGCCAGACTGGGCTGGCGGGTCAGGGACGACTGTCAAGGAGAGCGGAGGTTTAAGCAACTCCCAGTTTCTCTCCTTTTCTCCGTCCCTGGCAAACGAAATAAAATAGCGCCTCCGACCCCCTGCTCTGAGCAAGGACCAGCTGAAGTGGGTCAGGCCCTGACTGAGCATGCTCCGGGCAATGCCAGGCTGCCGCACGCGGCTGCGGCGGTTGCCCAAGGTTGGAGCTGCGTTAGCTCATCACGACAAGGAAGGTCAGAAGCCCGGTGAAAGCAGGGCCCTAGGGAGGCGCGGTAGCCTCGACCCCACATGGGCAGGTCGCCCCTGCTGAGGCCTGTGTTAGGGAGTGAATGCGTGTCATTTGGTTTAAAAGTGAATCAAAACCCGATTTCCCCCCGAAAGAGTTAAATTAGAAATCACATTTTAACGTTGGTTTTTATGGCATCTTGAATAACAACACATTTAACTTCTCAGCCTGATTTTCTTTCAGGAAACCTAAACCTTTATTCTTTTCAAGTATTTAGTAAGTATACTTTACAGTTGCACTCGGACAACTAAATTTTCACCTGTTTTATCAAAGATTAAATCTTTGTCTGCATGCTCAAATCATTCTGCAAATATTCTATTCCTTTTTCTTTTTTTTCATTCAGGCAATTCTGAATGCGCTCTCAGACTCTCCTGGCTTCCTTCCAAATTCTCAGAGAACCTGCAGAATTCTCTCATGCTATTTTTGATGCATTTTGAAGCAGGTTTGGGGAACTTGCTTTTAATTCTCTGTTACAGAAGAAAAGACTGAAATGGAGAAAGCTTACAGGGAAGAAATGTTTATAGGCTTGAGATGAATAAACTCAGGAACCCAGAGAGCCTTTGTTTGAGCCCAGGGAGGTGAGTGGGATTGTCTGTTTGCAGGGGCTGAAGATGGGCAGCTCGGGCAGCTGCTGAGTGAAGTTTGGTGTGACAGTGGGAAATACCTTCCGTGAGGCTCGGCTTCATTTCACCCTTGCTGCCTCTTGCAGCTCCAGTTCAGGTTAAGTGTGGTTGGAGACACCGCCTTTCCTGGAAGATCGTTCCCGGGGCGAATAATAAGTTTACTTAAGTACTACTGGTCCTCAGGCTTCAACTTGTGCTGGAGTTATCCTCATCCCTGAGCTTTCAGACTTCATTTTTACTGATACCTCTGAGCACTGCTATTGAACTTGCTCAGGTTCCCATAGACCTCACAAATAGCCTAGGGAAAGGATGGGCAAGACATGTTTTCAATAGCCCATACTACCACTTCACCCCATCTGAAGCTTTCTGGTCCCCAGTCTTCCATGACACGAACCTTTATTGGTTCTCTTACCTCTCTGACAGTTCTTCTCATTTTCCTTCTCCAGGTTTTTTTCCTTTGCACTCCTCTTCCCCTATTGCAGGTGTTCTGTCCTATGGCCTCTCCCATCTTGTCTCCCTGAGGGCTCTCATCCATTCATTTGATTGCTAGTACCAAAATCGTGTTCAGTTGGTGTGTGCACGTATGGCCACACTAGTTGTTGATTGCTGGGATCCTTTCTGGTCCATCAGGTACCTATTCTGATTAGTCAGTGTCTATGCCTGACCGTTTGTCCCTACCAATTGATAAAATTTTGAATATTATCTTTGCCCCAAACCATAACTTTCTTTTCACATGTCCCTTAAATGTGAAAAGATCCTTAAATGTAATCTACCAAATGTTTTGAAAGTTCAAAATATATCCCAAAGCTCAATATATCCCAAACAGAACTCAGGAATGGGACAGTGGAAATTCTCTTTCTCTTCTGCCTGTATGTCCTAGCTTGGTTACCGGTAATCCCATCTTCTCAACCATGCACACCACCAATATGGACGATATCGTAGGTTCATCCATTTGCCTTTCCCATATCATCTAGCTGGTCACTGTCACTGCCACTCTCCTCTTAGACACCTCTGAATATAGACCCTCCACCTCCATCTTCCTTTCCAGAAGGATCCTCTCTCTATATTCCCTACAATCTATCCTCCATGCCTCCTCAGACTTTTCTTTTTAAGCAAACTGTATTTCAATATGTCTGCTCAAAATCCTTAAATCACAGTGCCTTCGGGATAAAGTCTAAGTTTTAAATATGAACGAGCTTCTATCTCCCTCTCTGGATTAACCTCCAACTCGTGTCCCCTAATGTTCCCTAGCCTAGCAATCTGAGTTCCTTGCTGCACAGATTCACTCCAGGTTCCTTTAGTTCTTCTGTCCCTCCTTCCCCCTTGTTCACCCATGGGCAAACATTGTCTTCAAGACTCAGTTCAGGCTGGGTCTCCTCTGACCTCCTGAAGGTGACTTTCTCTTGAATACTTCACCTGTACCACATTCCTGGTCTTCATTTTGACACCTAACCTTGATTTATTTTCCTTCATCTCCTCTGCTGCATTGTAGGCACTGTGACCTGCAGGGATTATCTCAACCATCTTTGTGTCATTGTTCTCCGTCCTCAATAAAAGTTTGCTTAATAAATGAATAATAGGCACATGCACCCTTATCATATTTAAAGTTTATTAATTAAAATTTTTTTTCAACCTATGTAATCCTTGCTAACAGATGTCGCCCCAATAAGTCTACCAATAAAAATGAATAAAAAAAATAAAATAAAATTTTTTCACATACGACCTGCTGTGTGGTTATGCTCCTTTGAGTAATAAAAGCAAGATCTCAACTGTATTTCAATATGTCTGCTCAAAATCCTTAAACCTTAAACCCAGTGATTTCCTTCAGCTTCAGAAATCCAGAAATGTTTTGTGAGCCAGTCTGATGTACTTGTTGTGTCAGTCTGTAACTGCACCAAGCTCAGTACTGTATTGCTAATGAAGCCACATAGTCCATTGTTCTCCCTCATTGTGTTTACTTACAGTGTGTAGTTATAACCTCCTAATTATATGGTTACTGCTTAGAATAGATTTTGTTTATTTTTGCTGTTGAAAGTATGGCACTGTGGGAGGGCAGATTAACCATTTAGGGATGAACATAATGTTTACAGTTCTACTGGCTCCCATTGTCTGCTGAGCGCACATAGAGTTAACTGTGGAGGGACTGACCACCTACTTTCGATTAACCTCCCATACCCATTCCATACCTCCTGAACAAGAGTCCAGTGGTCCAAGTGCAGCAATTACTAAACCCTCCAGTTGATTTCACACATGATATTTGAGAAACAGTTGTCAGTCATATGGGTAAAAGGGAAAAAAGAGAACTACTAGTCCAGAATTTCAGGTAGCCCCTAAATTATTTTTGCCTTTTTTGGGGGGAGGGGGGCAGAGATACTGTATTTTACTGTGTATAATGCACACTTTTTTTGCCCAAATTTATGACGGAAAAAGAAGGATGTGCATTATACTTGGGTAGTACTAATTCCGGTATCTATGTAAATACTCTTAATTCTTTTACTTATGCTTATGAGTTAAAAGTATAACTCTAGAAATCAATAATGATATCCTTATTCAAAGTAATACTTTGGAATACAGTAATCTTTTCTATATATAAACAATTTTTATGCATTAAAATAAAAATTGTTCTTGTGTTTTATAATTATTTGTTACATAAAATTTCTTGCACCATAATGTTAAAAATAAATGCTAGAATTCCTTTATAATACAAAAAACAAGTACCTAAATATAAACAAATACAAATTTGAATTAAAAAAATTAAAACAAAAAACTTTTTTCCCTGAAAGTTTGGGCCAGAAATTGTGGGTGTGCATTATACACAGGAGTACATTATACCTGGCAAAATATGGTATGTGGATGGAAAGAGTAATGATTTATTTAAGAAAGTGTGATCCATGTTTGTGCTCGTTAAATGATCTTGGCTTATGTTAGAGAGTCTGGAGTGTATAGACAAGTATGTATGTAGTAAGATAACTGCTTGTTTTTCTATGGGTTGAACCACACAGGGATTTTACTTGATGACTCATGTAGGCCCCGTGTTATTCTCCAGCACCTCTTTGCTAAATTCAGCCTCCTTTGACAGAGTGGGACAGTGCAAGTTCTGTTCTGTCCCCCTTCCTGGAAGAGGACAGTCATAGGCATATAACCCTACATTTGGCTTTTTCCTTGTTCCTGGGAGTCTAAAAGGACACAATTAGGAAGGAGGGTCGGGGTGGAATGAAAGGAAGCAAACACTTGTCTCTATAATCTTGTGACTTCAAGAGGAGAGGGAAGCTTCTTGAAAAGTCTGAGTCAGTATTAGGAAAATAGTCCCTTCCTTATTATGGCTTTAGACTGAGCGTTGCTGTTGGTCCTTTGGAGGTGTATGTGCATGTGTGTGGTTTAACCAGTTAGCCTGCTGTGAAAACCAGGAGAGCAAATTGTGGGCCTGTAACTCACATGGGGCAGCAGACCCGGCTTGCATGGTCAAGCTCTTCCGGGACCTCCCTTTGAGACCACACAAAAGCTCTGCTCTTTTGGACATTACTGGCTATTGCAGTGGAGTTTCTCACTCCCCAGGGCTTCAATGCAGACAGTGATTCAGACTTACAGATGTGAACTGTTGGCAGGAGAAGGGATGAATCCAGGAATCACCTCTGTGTGTAGGGACTTCCTGAAAGTGGGTGGATATTTGCACAGGAAGGTTAGAAGAGGAACGCTCTTGGTGAAAGAGGTATGAAGGAGAGCCCTGGCTAGCATGACTGGGAAGACTGGGTGAGGGTGAGCCGTAGAACGGACTCCTTTGTAAAAACTTGACTTTGCAGGTGCTTTTCCCTTGGATTCTTGTTTTGTCTTGCATATAGTTCTTTTAGTTTGTAGTTTCCTCAGGAAGGAGGAAAGTCCAAACACCCACGTTCCCACTGTGTGATAGAAGTTGGGTGACCCAGATAATCAAAGAAACAAATCACTGGTCAACAAGTGAGAAAACAGACACCCAAAGAAGCCAACGTGTTCGCCAGGACCATGACCCACAAGGACATTCCTTTGTCCCAACACTTGACAGGGAGGCCACAGTATCCACTGGACTGCTGCTCAGAACTGGGGGGCTCTCAAGTCCAGGTGAGCTTCTGCTGTTCTGCAGCTTCACTGTGACCCAGCAGGAATAACTTGAGAAACCTGTGTGAAGAGCAGTACAAAGTCAACACAGAAAGTTGAACTGTGATTTTCTGTGCTGGTGATTTTCAAGCCTGTCTTCTTTTTTGAGTAGTTATTTACTAGAATTAACAGGGGTAAAAGTCTGTATTTTACCTTATGGATAATGTGAACCAGAAGTCTTGGTGTGAACACGGGGGCTCCTGCCAGGGCAGAATCTGTGAAGCAGCCCTGAGATGTGGCCAAGGCAGGGAGGGCAGAGGCCGTAGTGGATGATGGAAAAGTAGGAGCCTTTTGTGGGGTCTTAGGGGACTTACAGAGGCGAGAAAGGGGAGAACGAGATGCTGGCCCGACGGTAGACGGAAGGAACTGGTTTTCGTTTGGTAAGCGTTGAAGGACACTAGGAGGCTCAGAACCCAGTGGGTGGGTATCCTGCTTCCTTTCTGGAGCCTTCCCCTCTGCAAGGTGAGGTCTGGACAGAGTAGGGTGCTGCTATCCAGAGCCCAGGCCCTGCCTTGAGAGATCCCATAATGGGGAGCATGAAAGCCCTGGACATCCACTGAAGTGGGGACTAAACTTTACTTTTGATACTCCTCCAGCTGTGGTCCTACCCTAGGACTGAAGTTTCCTAACAAACTCTTCTTCCCCCTCACAAAAGCCGTAGTCCAAATGTGCTCACCTTTAGTAGGATCCTGCCCTCCTCTCCCAAATAGCAAATACCATTTCTACCTGTCATTACAGGAATGACTGTGCTTGGTTCATTCTCCATCATGGATGTGTCTGCTTATGCATAGTTTCCCTGCAATTATGGACTATGAGGTGATTAGGATATAGCTACAATGATCCAGCTGGGGAAATAGGTTTCTTCATTTGGACCACACCTGCTTTGCAGGCATTTACAAGCTCTGTGGCTTCTCTCTAGTAGTCTTACAAATTTAATCTACCATAGGTTTTGGCATGTAATAGATGCCAATAAGTTTTGATGAGTTACATGGTGGAGTATCTTGGAGGTAGACATTTTAAAATACAGATATTAATACCATCAGTCCCTTGGTTGGTCTGAAACTGCATTCAGCCTTTGGCCTCAGTCTGTATGGTATTGCTTCTGCTTTTCTTTCTGAAGGAGTGTTTCAGATCTGCTACCAGCATGTCTCTCCCTGATTTAGGTCAGCTGGCAAAAAGGCCAAGGTGATAAAAAAGAAGTGGGTGAGTTGGCCGAACGCATGAAAAATTTTAAGGGAGAAGGTTAAGGAATAGTTAGTAGCTATTTTTTAGTATCTTGGTTCATAGGCTCTCTGTTGTAGTAGAGCATTTCTGCTGTTTATTTCATTGAGTCTTTTTGCTTTAATAAAAAATTTAAAGGTGTCTTGAAATTAACCATCCCTAAAACTTGAATAATATTGCGATTGTGTTAATGAAATAAGTGGGCCAGTTTCCTTAAAGTGAATAAAAATTACAATTTGCTGCTCACAAGTATGGAATGTGGGGTGTGGTAAGTCAGAATTGCAGCTAGGAATTGCTAATAAGCATAATGATGTTGGCTAGCTATGACAGGGAGAAAACAGAGTGTAGTATCAAAGGACTCTGCAGATCTGTCTTAATGTGATTGATTTTAGTGATTTATAATCCTGTGTGCGTGCTTTGGCCTCTAGTGCTAATTACTGAAAATGGACTAAACTTGAAACAGAGAATACTTAGCCTATTTTTAGGAATCTTTGACTGTCACATGAATATTACATTTAATTACATTAAAAGTCCCCTATTGCTTATTGCCTGTAAGATACATGGTAATGAGTTCACATGGATCAAAACTGCCTGCCATCTGTATGGCATTTACCAACCTATAGGTCACCTCTCCCTGGACCCCTATTCCTGAGAGCACTGGGAAAGCGGGATCTATAGACAGTTCTAAAGGTGCTATTATTATAAGAGAGTACTGAAATAGTCATCCTAGGAAAATCCTACTCCCTTACCCTGCCTTATGCTCATTTTTCAGCTTGGTGGTGTTGGCGTGTTGAAGTTCCTGTGTACTCTTTTTGGTACTAGGGGCTTTGGATCTAAAGGTCTTAATCAGATTTTTCTGTCTCTGTCTCTTATTTTTGCTTGTATTCACTCTCAAGCTGTTTATTTTTCTTGAGAGTGTTATTTGCTTTACTTCCATAATGTTACGGGAAGACTCATGAGAAGACCAATGGGGAAATGAGGAACCAAAGTCATTACTGGAAAAATCCAAGAGACTTCTCAGATGCCAGCCAGGCTGTAGCCCTCAGACAGCATTCCTGTTGGCTTGACTTCTGGGACAGTTTCCAAAGGCCACAGACTTAATGATTGAATTGACTCATTTCTTGTAAGATTCTGACTCAGGCATAGGCCTCCTTTAAAGAGTAATTGTTATCTAATCTAAAGTATTAAAAATGTGATATGACAGGCAAGTTATATAATTCAAGGATCGCTGGCTGGCTTTTTGATGCCAACATTTTGTATGAAAATACACCTTTTTCCCTAATTGTGAAATCTACTTACAAATGCATTTAATTGTTAAGAAACCATGTCGAGAAAGCAGTACTGCCAGCTCCGAAGTGGCTGCTGTACGGTCAAATCCTTTCTTAGGCTTTGCTTGCTCAGCCTCCCCAGCTCCCGCAATGTCCCCCCCAGACCCTGGCTCTACCAGGGTCTCACTTTCTCTAGGAGAAGGCCATGATCTAAGTGGACTTCTCTGCAGGCAGTTCCGGGGGCCCAACAGGCCGAAGGCCAAAAACACAGGGTGTTGTGACTTTCTGGGTGCTCAAGCTCAGCCTGAATCAGATTCTAGCTATTTCCTGCTTCACATTCTAGCTATTTCCTGGCCACTAACTACTGTCATCTAGGTTGCGGGTGATGGAAGAATGTATTGGTCATTTGTCACTGCCCTTAACTTCCCCTCAATCTCCCAATCCTCTGTAGTGGCACCAGGTTGAAGCCTGGAGTTGGGACTGAAATGACTCTCCCACTGTCCTCTTACCATCTCTGCTTCACCAAACACGGGCTGATGACCTGCTAGTTTCTGGAGCTAGGGCACTGTTATACCTCACTGAGTCCTGTTAAAGATAATTGACATCTTGTGGGTTACCTTTGGGGATCTCCTCAGGGCCCCTCAAAAGCCCCTCAGAGTTACAGCTTGATCTGGTGTTGTGGTTAGAGCCCCGAGTTCCTTGAGAAGTCTAGAAGTAAGACTCTGGAGGGACAGGAAATTTAAGAATTGGGTTATGTATATCTTCCCTTCATAGTTTTGTCAACAGAGTGGAACTTTTAAATGGAATCAATATTTTTAATATCTATAAATGCATATCGATAGTTTTAGAGTGAGAATATGTTTCATTTGTTGCATTAACTGTCAAGCTGTATCATCCTAAACATTAAGATGAGTATAGATCACCAGCATGCCTGTGAAGAACAGGTAAATTGGGCAATGTTGTATGAGCTCCAGCACGATTTGCTCTTAATGTCATCACCAGAAATTAGCCATGTAATTCATGACTTTTAGAATGAATTACATGTAATATTTTGGACCAGTGAAACTAATATCAAAGATAAATGGGAAAATCAAGTCTAATGCATATATTTTAATTTATTATAAAATAAATATGCCAGATTTGTCTAACAATTTGGGAACATTACATCATTTATCGTGACAGTTCACTTATGAGAGAACTAGGATGCTTTTTTTCTTTTTTAAGCTATAAAATAAGTTGGACCATGAAACTGATCCCATGAGTTATTTCGGGTGGAAGATTAATAAGAACATTAAGCAAGATAAATGAAAGAATTTTCAGTGCCAGTATTATAGCAAATAAATAATGGCAATAATACAAATATAATGAATTAATTTACGTTTTTAATCAGTTTAAAGAATTTTACTAAACAGAAAATTATTTTATTTTTATCTGGTACATTAAAATTGTCTTGTCATGCAACCTTTAATGTTTATTGTCTATCCTCCCAACTAGCTAAAGTCTCTTGGAAATAGAAGTCATGTCTCATGTTCTTACAGCCTCCGAATCCAGGGAATTACCCTGCACATAATAGATACATAATTTGTACTTGCTAAATAAAATAAAATAGGAACATAATAATGATTTATACAGTCTTTAGATAAACTAGTCTCTATTAGAAAAGGAGGTATATGAAAGGAAAGGAATGACTTCACTTTTGAATAGTTCCTTACCTAAAAAAAGGAAAGAATGATTATTTGGCTAGAAGCAAGTTGGTATTTGGGTAGGTGACTGTTCATGTAGGGTTGGGTCCCAAAATTAATATACCATAAGAATTAATCCAGAAAAATTTCTTACATTGGCCACAAAACTTAACATACCAGTTTAAGCATATAATCTATATTTCCAATGGGAGGGATGAAAGGTGAATCTCTACGCAAATGTCTGGGCCATCAGATCCATCTGTCTTGAAGATATAAAATTCCCAGGTGAATGGAGGCCAGGGGGAGTCGTCCAGCAGTTCCTGCTTGCCTGCAGGATTCACTTCATTCTGTCCGAATAGTAAACATTTATAACTTTCGTACATATCACCATGAGGGTTCAACATTATAAGGGGTCACATTTTCTGTGTCTTATATAGTAGGCAAGGGTCAGACACTGATCCCAGGGAGTGCACTGCTTTTTTTTCTTATAAACAGGGCTTTTCATGATGTGAAGGGAAACTGGGAGTCCATGGCAATTCTTTAATTCTGTTAAATGATTTGGGAGTTGCTGTAGCTCCATGCTGTATCCATTCTGGAGCAGGGTTAGCATGGAGAGGTTTTGACCCAGCTTGAACTATTTGATGACAGTGGGACACCATCCATGTTTGGAATTTAATCTCACCCTGTTTTGGGTTTAGGAAGACTAAAGGCAGTCACAAGGGAGCTTGCATAGGGCATAGTGGATTGATGCAACTTGTCATCATTATTAGGAAAAAAACCTAAAATCTGGTCCATCTGAGGTTGATTATATGTCTCAAGTTCATCACTAATAATGGCTTTGGACAAAAGTTGTAGTATTTCTGTTGCATTTGCGTGGAGCCTTTCCTTTAATGGTATCTTTACCAACGTAAGTGTCTTCCCGGGCCTATTTGTAACCTGTTTCCGAGATCTGGATGACCACAGCCCATCCAAGATTTATCCTGAAACAACCTGATGGTGTAGGTGCCAGGGATGCTGACTTCAAGTTTAAGCTCCAAATATCAGAACCTCACCATGGTGGCACTCTGATCTTAGATTTCCCGGGCCCCATAATTATGGGAAATAAATGTCTGTTGTTTAAGTCACTCAGCCTGTGGCATTTTCTTACCACAGCCCGAACTTGTAAGGAGTTATAGTACTTGAATGGTTATTTCTTTTTTTTTAAAAAGTGTTTACTCAATTACTTTTTATTTCTCCTTTTTTTTTACACTCCTTGTTTTCCTGTTAAGTACTTATTTCTCTCATATCATAGTTTTTTTCTGACTCTGTTAATTTTCAGAAGTACTGTTGCCTTAGAGCATATACAGGAACAAATTAGAAACACAAAAGAGCAAACATTTTCCTCAAAGTGAGTTTTCCCACATAAGGAGTTATATTGTGTTACTGAGCCTGCTAAAGTGAAATGTGGTCATCAGATAATAAGAATGAAAACTTTTTTCTCCCCCTTTCTCTGCCATTGACATTAAATTGATTACCTTAGACTACTTGCTATTTGTAAAACTGTCATGGCAGATAACACCTATTATTTCAGAGTTTGAAAGCACATGTCACTCCAACAGCATAGACAGTCATACTTTTCCTTTCAATTTCATAAAAGCAGACTTTGTAGACAGTGCAACTGCCCTGTCCATTTCAGACCACATAGCTCATAATGTACAGGTTGGCCAGCTGTTTTGTTTTAAGTCACCTCAAGTCCTTTTTTGAAATAGGGATGTCAATTAAATAAATCACCAAAGTAACCAAGAGAGATGGACAGTTTGTTTTGTTTTATTTTGTTTCATTTTTGTTTTTGCGGATCAGCACAGTACTGCCACTGAAGGGGAGTCGTAGATTTAAGAAGGAGGGTCAGGAACGTTCTGGATTACCTTTCAGGTTGGCAGAGAGGAAAGCCAGTTCTGCCACACACGATGGTCTGTCTGCCAACTGCTGCACTGTTTGAGTAAGAGTGAGTCAAGGACAGTGCTGTGAACACCTGGAGTCGGGCTGCTGTTTGGAACATGTTGATGACTGATAGAGCGGTGTTGCAATCTGTCCTCCGCGTGGTGTGGAACCCGGAGAGTAGTCTCATCTGCTCCCTTTTGCTATTTCACTGACCTCTACCAGCAGCCACACTTAATTTTAAATTGCCAAAACAGGATTTATTCAGTCTTTGAATTTATATAGCTTCTGCGTGAAACAATTTCCCCCCTTAATCTGCAATTCTAATGTGCTGACTATATTTGAATATTTATGTTGGATTTCACTGTATATCTTTATACAAATGAAATACTGAGATAAAAGCAGTGAGTTTTGGTTGATGTGTATTATTAGTTTGGGAGGGTTGCTGTAACAAAGTACCACGACTGAGTGGTTTACACAGAAGCTTGTCTTAGAGTTCTGGAGGCCAGAAGTTCAAGATCAAGGTATCAGCAAGGCAATTCTCCCTCTGAGGGTGCTAGGGAATGATCTGTCCCAGTATTCTCTCCTGGTTTCTGGTAATTCCTTGGCTTGTGGCGGCATAACACCAGTTTTCACACGACATTCTCTCTGTGTGCAAATTTCCTTTTTTATAAGAACATCAGTTACATTGGGTTAATGGCTCACCCTACTCCAGTGTAACGCATTTTAACTAATTACATCTGCAACAACCTTATTTGTTGCAGATGTAATTAGCTAAAGATGGTCACATTCTGAGGTATTTGGGGTTAAGACTTCAACCTAAGAATTTGGGGGGACACAATTCAGCCCATAACTGTAACTGACATGAAGATAATCGGAGGATCAGCACCAGTAGGATCCTGGAAGATTATTGGATGCAACTGTGGTATTTTGCTCATGAGATTAATGGGAAGTAAAGAGCATATTATATTATTTTAAAAACTAAATTAGGTTAAGAGTCCTCCACATGTTCCTAAGAATTTAAGCTCTTACGTTTCCTCATGTGTCTCTCCCAACACAAATGAGGCCCTTCTCCTCTCCTTTCTCGCTCTGACCCTCTCCCGCCACCCCAGCCCCAGCTTACCTTCATCCGGGTCAGGAAAGGCTCCTTAGCTATTCTCACCAGCGGACTGCCCAACTCTGCGCTTGTGATCTGCACCACGTACCTTTACTAACTTGGTCCATTCTGTCTCCTGATTTTTACTAACTGACATTTGAAATGTATATTCACCTTATGTTTTTATCATGCCATACATTTATTAGATTCCTAGCAAGCGAGGCCTGACAATTAAGTTCACAAACTCATCCGAGAAAAAGTGCTACATATCCAATTGTTGAGTATCACCATGGTCACTTTCGAAGCCCTCCCCTTGGGAAGCTGTGCACTGACACTGGCACCGAATCCACCCTTCAAAGAATTTTGGAACTCTTTTCTGGAATGGCCATCACAGCTGTTGTTGTACGACCCTTGATGCCCCGAATGTCATCAAAATGTCTTCCTTTCAATATTTCTTTATGTTGGGCTAAAGAAGTCACTGAGGGCCAGATTAGGTGAGTAGGGAGGATTTTCCAATATTTGTGTACTGGCTAAAAGCTTCCTCACAGACAGTGCTGTGTGAGCTGGTTGGTGCATTGCTGCGATGCAAGACCCATGAGTTGGTGAAAAGTTCAGGTTGTTTTCATCTTTTTCATGCAGCCTTTTCAGCACTTCCAAATAGTAAATTGGGTTGATTGTCCATTTGGTTCAAATTCATAATGAACAATCCCTCTGATAACAAAAAAGGTTAGTAAACATCATTTTGACTCGATTTGCACTGAAGGAAATTTTTTGGTCATGGAGAATTGGCTGACTTCTATAGAGCACTTTCATACTTTGTTTCAGGGTTGCATTAGTATACCTACTTGTTTCATCACCAGTGATAACATGGCCCAAAACATCATCTTGCTTCTCCAAAAGGTCTTGGCAAACTTTGATTCTCCTTTGCTTTTGTTCATGGGGGAGCTCCCTCAGGAAAATTTTTGCATACCACTCTCATGCCAAGATTTTCAGTTAAGATTTTCCTGTTTCTCAATCAATGTTACTTGGTCTGCTATGCTTCTCATAGTTAGCTGATGATTTTGACACACAATTGAACACATTTTTACAATGTTTTCATCATTTCTGGTCATCACTGGCCACCTTGATCTGTCTTAATCAGTGATGCTTTCTCTCCCTTCAGAAAAACGTTTAATCCATTTGTACATTGTTTTTTCTTCATGGCATTATCTCCATAAACTTGGACTAACATCTCCCTAATTTTATTTCCACTCTTACCAAGTTTAACAAGAAATTAGTGTTTGTTGCTCTAATTCAAGCTCCAACATTCTCACAATAGCACATAAAAATATGCAACAACACACAACAACAATAATGAAGGCACTCTACAAGACACCGCCACATGTCAACACGAACACAGCTGTGAGACACAGATGTACCAAGTTTATGACACCTTACAAAGTTGTCTGTACAGGGCTACCAACATAAGCACATGGGGGTAAGTTTGCGAACTTAATTGTCAGACCTCTTATATAGTTTGAAATTTTCTGGTTCTGTTTTTAAAAGGAACCCTGATATTTAGGCTTGTGTGACACTTTTTTGAGACACAAGTTTAATCACCCGAATTTTGAAGAATGGGTGTGTGAATGTGGGGGTCAGGCTGTGTAGTGCTGTGGTGATGAGTCACTGAGTTAATGAATGCCTAGCTGACCATTCCTTACCCCAAAGTTAAACTAGCTGCCATTTTCCAGTTTGATAATGTAAGCCTTTGGTTGGGAATGTATATGCAGTAATATATTTAAGAATTTTAGAACGTTCCCGGGGATGTAAGACTGTATTCGTCTTGTCGCTATAATAAGGTTATGTGCTTCTTGAGAGCAGGAACCCTTTTCTTTCCTTCTTAGTGCCCAAGCTACTGCTGGGGCCAGGCATGATTGTGAACTCATTGCATTAGTTAGTGAAGCCGGGCATTATCTTCATGTAAATAAGGTCAGTACAGAAAAATGTCTACTGTACTAGTCTCATCAAATATTTTGAGAGTAAACAAATTTACCATGATTATTCAAAGGAATTTGTCATTTTAATTTTGAATAATATGTGAAATAGACTTTTAAATATTGTAAGAATTGCAACCACATTTTACCCTTTCTAAAAAGTTAAAAATAAATTTTAATATTTCCCTAAAATGAGTAAAAATATTTTTAAAGAATTAAATGAGAAAGGAGTATGTGATATAAAATTATACAAGTCTCACATAGAAAGACAAAATATATTCAAGATCTTAATGGGAGAATAAATATTGAAATATATTACTTTCCCCCCACTATGACTTAGAATAGTTTAGACATTATACTTTATTTCTAGTGTGCAGAAATGTCTTGATGATTTTTACTTAATACCTGCATGTATTATCTTCTATTCTTGTAGTTAATTGAACAGATTTAGTTAACATTAGCCATGAAATTCCAGGACATAGTATGATTAAATAATACTGTATTCATAATTTATGCTAATTATGAGATATATTTGTATTTTGTAATGATATCATTCAGAATCAACATTTATTGGAATCCTTTCCGCAAGCTTTAAAAAAAAAAAAAACTCATCATGAGGCAAGCCTGCCATCTGCTGATCAAGGTTTGTTACTTCATTTTACATTTCAAATAAACTTGGCATTTTTCTTGCAGCATAGAAATGGTATAAAATTTGAAGCAATTCTACGTACAGACTTTTGAGATTTCCTAGGTTGTCAAACATTCTAAAAATTGTCATCCCCACAAGACTTTCATGTATATTCTTCCCTTTTGATGACCTTCAATAACAAATCTATGGCTATATACTTGTGAGTCTCTGGTACAGATCTGAGTTCAATTCAGGCTTCTTTCTCTTACATAACTGTGTGCCAAGAATTTATCTGCAGGCAAGAGATCCCTAAGTGATGCTGAACCTGCAGAATTGTACTCCCCTGCCTCTTCTTTTTCTGACCAGTACTGCAGAAACATACTGATAATGCTGCTGTGTCCCCTTTTAGGACCCCAGTCTACACTGTCTTCTGCTTTGGTTGACCCTGACCCCAGCCCTGGGGTCACCCATTACTCAGGACATCCCAGAACCTCAGTTTCCTCATTTGTAAACTAGGTATAATAATTGTGCTTCCAGTTGTTTTGAGCATTACATTAGATAATATATGAAAAACATTTAGCTTCATTATTGTTATTTGTTAGCCTGATAAGATTCTACTACACGTGTCTACCACCAGTAGTTAGAAGATTCACCAGGATATGACTTTTCACCTCATCTATATTGCCTAATCCATTTTTTAAAAATCCTGTCTTCCTTTTTGTACTTTGAAGACCTCCTTCATTGCCAAATAGACTTTGCAATCTCAGGGACTAGAAATTTAGTGCATCAACACAATATGACAGCAATCATCTGGAGGCTGGACAGAAATGCCCCCATGGGTCCTCCAAACATTTGAAGCTTCTCCATCTTTATTCATCTGTTAATTAGTGTGTGTGCTTGTTATTTGCTAGAAAGAGGGAATAATCATCATGACTATTTTTTCAGTAAAGAAGAGCAAGTGAGGTAATTAGTTCAATAAATGTTAATTAAGTGCTAACCACAGCCATACACAGCTACTGGGAGAGGTGCTGGGAGTACAAGATCAGAAGAGCCCCTCTCTAGAAGCAGTTCACAGAAATCTCTTAACCGTTCTAATCCCAACCACAAGGTAGTTTTCCTGGCCACTATAATAATACCACATTTGGATTCCCCCCCGCCTTTTTTTTCTTTTTACCTTGTTAAGTCTTAAAAGCTTCAAGTGCCTGAAATTTCTCCTATTTGCCTTCTTTTTTTCAGTTGAGTTTGACAGCTATGTCTGCTGAATGGGTCTCTGGCTATCGTGAATAAACGGTGTTCACAGTGTAAATGAAGCATTTGGCAAGCCCATTCCTGTTTTTAAATGCGGTGTTTGGCAAGTTCTTGCTACATGGAAAGTGTGCCATAAACATTTGTTTTCATTATTGAAAGGGATTTTCAAGTTGTCAGGGTACCATTTAATTTCAAAATGCTCAGTAATTCAGTTTGGGAGTAGCAGACAGGATGTGCATCATCTGATATTCTTGGGAATAAGGAGAAGGTGGAGCAATGTCAGGGAACTGAGGCTGACAGCCAAGAACTTTCTATTTGTATTTCTTATAACTGAACCCCTTGGAACTCAGGGACAGCCTCAGCCCCGAGCAGGTCAGTGGTTGAAACATTAAGACAGGGGTGTTGATAATAATTCTATTTTTACTTATTATAGAAGGAGTGCATGTTCATTTCGGCTAATCAGTAAGAAAATGTAGGGGACAAAACCTCACCTGTAATCTCACTGCCCAGATCTATTGCTTGTTCACATTTTCATGTTTCACAGTAACACTGCTAAGAGCAGTTCTTTTCCTCCCCTTCTCCCTTAAACCCACTATAATCAGTTTTTCAAAACCCCTCTACTTCACAAAACTGCTTTTGTCCAAGTTGCCATGACCTCCACTTCGTGTGATCCAGTGGGTCAAATCTCAGTCCTCAGCTAATTCACCAGTGACAAGCATTTGGTGTAGCTGGGCATTCTCTCCTACTTGCTGCACTTTCTTCTCTGCCTTCCAGGGCACCACACTGGCCTGGCTCCTTCTGCCTCATTGGTTCCTCCTTAGCCAACTTGGTGTCTTCTTTCTTGCAGCCTGTTCTTCTTTGTTGTTCCAGACTCAGTTCTTGAACTAACTCTCTCTCTCTCTCAATCTCTCTCTCTCTCTCTTAATCTCTCTCTCTCTCCCTCTCTCCCTTCCTCCCTTCATCCCTCCCTCCCTCCCTCCCTCTCTTTCTCCACCCCACCCTACCGCTTTGTTTGGTGATCATTCAAGCTCAAGGTTTAAACACCCTCATTTGCTGATGACTCCCAGATCTCATCTCCAGCCCCAACCTGTCTCATAAACTCCAGCAGCTGGACATTTCCAACTGCTGACTCTACCTCTCCATTTGGATGTTTTGTCAGTCAGGAAAGCAAAGACATGCTATGCATTCCGAGTATGAAGGGTTTGAATAAAGGGAATTGGAAGTTTAAACAATGGTGAGAAGGCCTGGGGTAAGGGCAGTCAAAAGAATTGTTACTTCTATTTCAGCCTGCAGCAACCATATGTTGGGAAGCCATGGCAGGATCCTCTCACCAACATCCCTGATGTGAGCAATTTTCAAAAAGCTGCCTCAGAAGCCACGTGGAACTCACTCTGGCTTCAACAACTTCTCCAGGACAGTGGCTTCTAATCTCAGGCCTCTCATTGGCTGACTGAAAAAGAAAGGGAATTCTGGGAAATGTAGTCCCCTGTCTTTTAGCTGCTACAGCCCTCCTTCATATCCCTGGCTTTGCTTTCTGCATTTTCAGCTACCTGTAGTTAACTGCAATCTGAAAATTCCAGGCATTTTCATTTCATAAATTTTATTTTTATTATTATTTTTTTATATTTACCTTTACTTTTATTTATTTATTTATTTATTTTAAATTCATTTTTATTGTTAGACTTATTGGGGTGACATCTGTTAGCAAGAATTACATAGGTTTCAGGCATACAAATCTACAGTGCATTGTCAACTTGATGTATAATAAGTTCACCACCTAATGTGACTTCTCTTTCCATCACCTTATATTTAGCTTCCCCGCCTCCTCTCCCACCCCCTCCCCTTTCTCCCCTCCCTAACCCACTCATCCCCAAATAAACATTAAACTATAAGAAAAGATGAAATATTGCCATTTGCAACAAAATGGATGGACCTGGAGATCATCATGCTTAGTGAAATAAGCCAGACAGAAAAAACAAAGAACTGTATGACTTCACTCGTATGCAGAATATAAAACTGAAAGCAAAGAAAAAAAGAAATGAACAAACAAATAACCCATGGACACAATCATTTCATAAATTTTAAATTGCCCGCTATTCTGAGCAGTATGATGAAATCTCTAGAGTTCCTCTCTGTCCTGCTGGTGTGTGAATCGTCCTTTTGTCAGGTGTCTCCATGCTCTCTATACATGCCCCTTAGTCACTTAGCCATCTGGACTATCAGAGTGACTGTCAGTATCACAGTTCTTGCGTTCAAGTCACCCTTATAGTAGCCTATCACTACGACATAACGCCTACATCGTTCACCTCACTTTATCGCATCATGTAGGAGGCATTGTATTACCTTACATCATCACAAGAAGATGGGTGAATATAATACAGTAAGGTAGTTGCTGTTCTTCTGCTTAAAACCCTCCAATGGTTCCCATTTCCATAGAATAATTCAAATTCGTGCATGGACTGCAAGGCCCAACTTGGTATGGCCACCGCCCCCCCCCTTTTATTTTTTAAATGTGGGTAGTTCCCTGGCTGGGAATCGAACCCAGGCCTCAGCATTGACAGTGCTGAAGCCTAGCCACTACACCACCAGGGAACTCCCCACCCCCTTATTTTTTTTACCTCTTTGGCATTTTATCTTTTACCACTTTCCTTTTGTTGTGGGCTGAATTGTGTCCCCCACCCCCCCAAACTTATATGTTGAAGTGCTAACCCTCAGTACCTCAAAATGTGGCTGTATTTGGAGATGGAGTCTTTAAAGAGGTAATTAAGAGGCCTTAACCCCGTTTGACTGGTGTCCTTGTAAGAAGAAATTAGGACACAGCTATGGACAGAGGGAAGACCTTGTGAAGAATCAGGGAGAAGACAGCCATTTATGAGCTGAGGAGAAAGGCTACAGAAGAACCAATCCTACTGGTACCCGGATCTTGGACTTCCAGCCTCTAGAACTGTGAGAAAAGTTTCTCTTGCTTGGGCCATCTTGTCTGTGCTTTGTTATGGCAGCTGAGCAGACTGGTATACCTCTTTTGACTCTTTACGCACTCTGAACTCTTTATGGTGCCTAAAACAGGCCAAATGCTGTGTTGTCTCAGGTCCTTTGCACTTCAAGTTCACGCTGCATGAATTTCACTTCCCACAGATAATCTGCACAGCCCATTCTGTAGCTGCATTCTGCTCTTGACTCACATGTCACCTGTTCTGGGGGACTTCTCTGAGACCTCTATTAAAAATAGTACCCCTGCTTTATCATTATCTATTTTTTTTACCCTCATTGTTTTCTTTGTAGCACTTACTATTATGTAAAATACTTTAATTAATAATTTTTTAAATTGTCTGTTTTCCTTCACCAATCCTGTTCCCAAATGTAAGAACTTACTTTGTTCTATATGTTGATTGTCTAAAAGAGTAGTCACTGAATAAATACTCACTGACAATAAAAATGAATATATGAAAATTTAAATCCTGAAGCTTAAAAGCAGGATAACTATAAAGGCATGCTAATCAATACATACTTTTAAAAAATGACATTCTCTTTGTTGTAGGCTGACCAGACATACCATTTTAAATGGGACAGAAAACAACAGTACTGACCTGTTTCAAGTGGTACGTACGGTCACCCTAGCTTCACTGGGATAAATTCAAGGTGTCAGTAGGCTGACCATATGTACTGTTTTGTTTAAAATGGTTGCCACTGGGTTCTGAAGAAAAGAGTTATGGTTCTTGACTGCAGGAAACTTAATATCCTAATATACACATATCATCAGTTAAAATGAGATGTTTAGCCAATATTTCCACTTGTGTACCCCTTTCACACCCATTTCTGTAAATTGCACACATTGTTTTTAAAACAGCTGTTTTTAAATACTTACACTTTTGTTCAGTGCGTATCTTAATGTAAAATAGTGGAAAGAGGTAGTAAGTTAGGAAAGAAAATTCACTACACTAAAAGTACAAACCATAGATGTAATTTTATAATATTTATAACAGTTAAATATTGACAACTATGATCAAATATTTAAACATTAAATTAAAAAAACTACTTGAAAAGAATCACGATGGAAGACAACACACTTACTTTTACTCAGTCAATAACTAAACTGATCAAACAGTCTGGCTATGGGTGTATTTATATGTTTGGCAAAATTCTAGAAAACTCGCAAGGATCATTCTGAAACTGTGAGTAATGATTAGTAGAAGAGCGTTTTGGGGGAAGGGTTCATAGCCTCACCCTCACCAATCATTCACTAAAGCAATCTAATTTTGAAGTGTCTCCATTAACGGTGATTCAAACTTAACATTGTTCCATAACTAACACTGCATTTTTTTACTTTACTTGTTTTTTCACCATTCCTGATTATTTTTCACATGCTCCTGAATGGCTCAGCATGTACCTCCAGGGGTACATGTACTACCACTTGAGAACTGACAATGTAGACCAACAATAAAAATATTAAACCTATATAATTTTTGACCAGATTCAAATTGACTCTGGTTACATGGATATGACTTCCAATTTGATTTTCCATTCACTGCCCCCTAGTGCCATCTTGAGATTTTTTTTTTCACCATTGCCTTTAAGAAACTCTGCTTATCCAACTGAAAAATGTGTAAAGTGTGACTAGTTTGGTTAAGGTATTAAAAAACTTTATTTTTAAATTATAAAAGTAAATGGCCATGATATTAATAGATAATATTTTGATGATAAAGAAAATATTATCAAACTCTTGCCTTTTTTGATAATGTCTTCTATTTGCAGAGTTACAATTAAAGTATATGCACACTTGTACCCTGATTTTTCATTCCATTTTATATATATTCATTTTACCATAATTCTTCATAAATGATTGTAAGACCTTTAGTCACAAAATCTTGACTGCAACCCCCAACATTTTGCTGTTTTAATTTACAGTGACTATCTTTGTGTTTTTTAGTTTTTTCCATATTTTGAGTTTTTCTTTACTATAAATATCTGGAAGTGGGATTCCTGGTAGGTGGGAAAGTATTACCTCAGCAGCTCTGGGTCACAGACACCATGCACAAACCCTAGCTAGAATGGGCTGTTTTCGTGATGCCCTTGGCTGGGAACTGAACTCTTGGAATATTCTGACTGATAAGAATATTTTGCATGCCAGGCCCGGGTCTTGAGTAGTGCTATAACCGCTTTCCCAGATGGTTTATACTAACAATGTGACTTACGATGAATGCCTGCTTTCCCTCTGTGGGTTTGGATCTTCAGTAACTGAGGTCAGTCATGTAGGCACTACGTATGCGAGGTCTGTCCGGAAAAAATCCAGCGATTGTCAATAAAACAAAAGTGGTTTGCATGACATGGGTATAACCTGGCAGCCAAGGTGAGTGGACTGGAAAGCGTTTGCATGAGCAATGACGCCTTCACTGTACTAGTCAGTGGGGGCACTGGACACTGTTGAGTGACGATGTAGACTGGATAGCCCTGGTATTTCAAATGATTGAGGGAGTAGAGCAATGAATCGGCATGCAAGTTTGCATTAAGCTTCAACAGCCCTCTGTGGAAACTATTCTTGATGATTCATAAGGCCTTTAGGGATGATGCAGTGAGTGCTGCCCAAATAAAAGTGTGGCACAAATCCTTCAAAGATGGTGGAGAATCTGTTGAAAGCGATCCATGTTCTGGAAGACCTGCAGCAAGCAGAACAGCTGAAAATGTGGAATGTGTATGGGCTGCAATCAAGAAAGATCAGTGATTGACTGTGCAAGAACTAGAAGCTGATCTGGGGATTCCAAAAACTAGTGCGTCTGAGATTTTAATGCACGATCGTCAATAAACGCCTCCATTTTTCATATTACATGGCTGGGTACTCTCCAGACAGACCTCATATAAGTGACTGACCCTCCATTAAAAAACCTGGACAACCAGGCTCAAGTGAGCTTCCCTTGTTGACAAGATTGCATGCATTGTCACACATCGTTGCTGAAGAACTTATGCACATCCTATGAGCCTCTGCTGGGAGGGGACTCTTTGGAAGCTCGCGCCTGGTTTCTTGCATACTTTGCCCCCATACACATTTTCCCTCTGAGATCTTACTGTACGTCCTTTTACTGTAATAAACTGTACCTGTGAATACAATAACTTCTGAGTCTTCTGAGTCCTTTTAGGGAACTATTAAGCTTGAGGGTGTTCCTGGAAACCCCTATACACATGGCTCGGTTGGCATTCAGTGGCAGAAAATGTAAACAACTCTAGGTGGTTTAAGCAAAATGTGTTAATTATTATGTATTCTGTGGTTTCCAAAACTGCTTGAATGACTGAGAAAGTTAGATGAAGCTTCCAGGAACAATTCTTAGCTCCAGAATTTCATTCCGGCAGAAGCAGAATCACCCCACCAAGAAACCGCTTGCTATGCAATCATGCTGCCTTTGCTACACCAGCAAAATGGATGCCTTGCTCCCCTCTTGACTCAGTTCTAAATCCAGGCATCTGAACGACAGTACTTCAGTCAGATCTGGAACTGTAGCTGCAGGGCCATCTGCAAGTGCAGTGTTTAACTTTTACAGTGCTTACAGACACAAGAAAAATGAGATTTTATGCTAATTGAGTCAATCCACAGTATCTCATACATTGTGTAAAAGGATATAACCATGTTCATGTTTCTTGATGCTGCCAAATTGCTTTCTGGAAAGGTCAGAAAATTTTACAATGCAGAGACAACAAGGAAGTCTCCAGTTTTCCACTGCTGTAAAAAGACAGGAGGGAAAGGTAATCTCACTGGACAGAAAAAGAACATCGAGCAGGAAGGGACAGCCTAATGGATGCTTGTGTTCTTTGTCTGCCTTTCTCTCACTCAGCTTTTCTTAGAAGAAACAGATTCCTATTTGGTGCTTAAAGGCAATCTCCTGCTTGAAAGATGGGGTTTATACATGAATTTATAAACCAACATTTCTGTGTCAGTGACTTAAAAACAAGGCACTCATTCATAGTCATTAAATTATAGTGCATGGCTGAGCAATGTTAGTTCTTGTTGAAAACTTCTGAATAAAGTGAGTGGAAGGCTTATTTTACTTTCACTTTTATTAATCTCTCTAATTTACACTTCCTTCTTTTTTCATTATTTTAGCCCTCCTTCAGGCTCTGCATCTGTCTCTTCACTCTTTCTTAAATAACTCCCTACCACTGGTTGCTAGAGAAAAAGGGATCTGGGCTTCCACCCAGCTGCATTGCATTTTCATAATACCACACAATTTACAAAAACACATTCTCATCAGTTATGTAATTCAAATCTACTACACCCCTTTGAGGTACTTGGGGTATACTTTTAAAATTATTTTCTAAATAATTTTTCTAAGTCCCAATCTCTCCTTCTTACTTAGAATGAATAAGTCTGATGCCTATAGGTATGTTTAGTGTCAGAATTTTATTTTAAAGGAATTTCTATGGCATAACATAAGGTCTTTGGTATTTTTACTGAAAATCATTTATAATGGTCAAATTCTAACAATCTTTACAACAAGCTTTCATTAAATTTTCCTAAAAAAGTAAAAAAAGGTGCCTGTTATACCATTTTGGACTTCATTTTCTTACATTTTCAAAATAATTAGTGTATAATGTTAGTTTCAAAGAAAATGTATGGAAAAGTATAAAGCACTAGAATAAAATCCAGTATAAAATATATATATATTTTACAAATTGAAAATTTATCAAAAGGTTCAAGTGGATTATAAATATATTTTGGCAATCTGGTGGATGTAATGGCACTTTAAAAGTTGTCTACTTAAATTACAATATGACATATTTGATGGAATCCAATTGTAAATCTAACATGGTCATTTTGTCCTGCTAAAACAGAAAAAATTTTCTCAAAAATTCATGAGTACTAGAAAGAGTTTGCGGTCTTCAAAGAGATTCTTTTATGAGTTCAGCTAATCTCTGGAAGGCCTAAAATGGAAAATAGATAGGAATTAATGTTAGGATGCTATTTAGGAAAAGTGTCTTAACTTTAAAAATTCAAACAAGGACTATCCATCATAATACATGTATATATAGAGATAAGCATTTCCAGGATGATTTGTCTTTGTTCTTTTTGTTGCTGTGGTGGTGGTTCTTATAGCCCTCAAGGTCATCATTTTCTGTTTTCTCCACACCATACGTTATTTTTTCATATAATCCCTCTTCTGCATATACATTCTGTACAGTATTTTAATTGTCCAACTTTATTCTTATATAAAAATAAAGATAGTCTAAAGGTGAAACTCAAGAAATCATTAATTTAGCTCTCACTTTGTTAATACATTTAGTCAGCTCTTGCTTTGTTAATTTAGTTAGCTTTTGCTTTATAATTTTTTGTTTTCTTTTTGTTTAATAATTTTCCTTTTCCCCCCTACCTGTTAATCCAGCAAAGCCTTAACCTAAACTGAGTAATTTCTTAGTCCTCAGGCAACTGAGTGCTGGAATCCAAGATAATAGTCTCTGGAAGCAGACCAAGCCCCAGGGAGTGATTTCTGCCTGATTCAGTCCCCTGTTCCTTTCCCCAGGCTGCATGCCAATAAGACCCCTCGTCCATCCCCAACTCAGGGAAGATGGTTTTTCTGAGATGATAGTCTTCCGTCTTCCCTGGCTGCCGGCATCTAGAGTAAAACACCTTTTCCCCTCACCAACTCTTCTCTCTTGAATTTTGGGTTTCCTGAGACAAGCTACTAAACTTGAGTCTGGCAACAATAGCTTATTTAATGAGATGAGAAAGCAATAAAGAACACACAAAGAACCAACACATCTGTAAGGATAAGTATTAGTTTTTAAGGTTAATGGCACTATTCAATTTATGGGTCTTCTTTTTAAATTCTGAGATACACAGTCCTTGGGAATTTGCTTTATTGCTTCTTGTTATTTGGTTAAAGCTATACTTTGTGGTTCTATTTGACACTTGCTGATACATTCTTTTTCCCTCAATGAAAGAGACTGATGACTTCACAAATTTGTACTTTTGGTTCATGTTAATTCTGTGAAGAAAGGAAAGAGATTCTCTTCATAAAATATTGGTAATAAACCAACACTGTTTAGTAGGTCTGAAAACTATTCATGAAAACAATAAAATATAACTCCAACTTAGTCTCTTCACTTGACTGCAGAAGCCTAGCAACAAAATAAAATGTGTTTTTTAATGAATGGTAGTCCATGACTTTTCAACTAATACTTATTTTTCAGAAACCCAAGAAGATATTAAATCATATTGTAACTCACAAAATGAACACGTTATCAAAAAATAGAATTGACATCTAGTGTTACGCTGAAGAGAATATTGTACTTACCACATCCATTTGTTCTGGAGTAGCAAAAGAGAAGGACGCTCTAAAGTAAGGACTAGGAGCTGAGCTATCAACATAGAAAGCATTTCCAGGAACCATTAATATCTGAGAGTGTATGGAAAATAAGTGACATAATATTAAAGAAAGACTAATGGAAAAGATAGGTAAATCAAATCACAGAATGGGCAAAGACTTTTTAAAACTAAAAACAAAGACATGACACGAGAAAAATAAATTTATATAAAGATTCTGTCTGTCATACAATAAACAAAACTAAAAGAATAGAAACTGGAAAAAATGTTTACAATAAATACGGCAAATGTTACCACTTCTCCACATATAAAAAATTCACAGAAAGTGAGAAGAAAAACACTAAAACTCTACTTTAATGGGCAAAGGGCAGGTTACCAAAGAAGTAGAAAGGGTAATAAACATGAATGAATGTTTAACCTAACTATAATGGAAAAGTAATGTAAGTTCAAACAATGAGATACCATTTCTTAAGTTATCAAATTTGGAAGAGACTTGTAAACTGGGGCCTGAAAGAGAGGTAGGTGTTGGCCAAGCAAAAAGTAGAATATTTTAGGGAGAAGATACAGAGTGTAAAGGCCCTGAGATAGGAAGAAAACTGGCTCCTTCAAAGAACTGAAAGAAGGTAAAATATTTCATACATGAAGTGAAGGAATAACAATGTTAAGTTGTGTCAAGACACCATGGTGAGAATTGCTGATTTTTGATGATGACTGTGGCCACCAGCTTACTGACGCAAAGTACATTTCCTCCACCTCCTAGGCATGCAAACATGTTGTACTCCCTAGCCTCTTCCTAGTTATATAGAGACACCTGAGTCCTAGCCAATCGATGTGAAGTCACCTGTGCTACTTCTAGGCCTGGCTCCCCAAATTCTTTCCCTGTGTGATCCACCACGCTCTTTCCATGTTGTAGCCATCATGGAATCTATGTGTGGAAGACTGAAGAGCAAGGAAATGGAAGGAACCAGGGTCCCTGAATCATCGCTTGCAGTGGAGTGGCCTGTAGAGCACATCTTTGAAAATGTTATGTGAGTCAGAAATACATTTAAATTGTGTTCATTCTTTGAGATTGTTATGTAATTGACTCTTCATGTTCAAAAGCATTAAGTAATTGCTTGTTGTTACATAGTGTAAATCCGGGCACTGTCTGCTAAAGTAAGAGGAGTTGGGAGTGACATGATTTGGGGCACTCTGGGGAAATGATTTCAAGGCAGAAGATGGGGTTTTGTGTCCTGATAAAATGAGAATCATTTCTGCCAATATAGTACAGAAAAGTTTTGGCTTGTGCTAGAAGCAAGTTGCTGTAAGAGAAGGAGGGAGTAGTAATAATGTCTTAGCAAGATGACCAAAATCGGGGCTTAACCAGTCAGTAGTGATGAAGTGGGAGATTATTTACAAAAAGTAAAGATAAATGCAACAAAATATGTGGGACAAAGGAAGAAGACAGGAAAAACAACTATAGTAAAATATGAAGTCAATATCCTTAGCACATAGATCTGCGATACATACCAATAGCCACTTATCAAATGTTCTTAAGATAATGGTATTAATTGAAAAGCGAAAAAAATATAAAGTTGACTTATTATACTAAAATGTATTTCTTTTTTTTTTTTTGTGGTGGTTCCCTGGCTGAGAGTCGAACCCAGGCTGCGGCGTTGAGAGCACCGAAGCCTAGCCACTACCCACCAGGGAACCCCTAAAATGTATTTCTTTGAAAGAAATCGGCTCAATGTTTATTAAGTGCCCAAGTGTGCCATTACTAGGATTAGAACAATTCATAAAGCACTAATCCTGCCCTTCAGTAACTAGAAGAAAACAATGAAAAGTAACATGGTTGGAGAGGATGAATGAATGGCTTTCCCAAGGGAGTGGATCTGGCACTGAAGTCCAGCCAGTCAGTTTGCAGATTTAGCCTTCAGACTGCCTCCCCACTTGTGCACTGAGAGGGTACTTTGCCAGCATCAACGTGATCTGTTCTTTTGTACTTATTGCTTCAAGAAAAAAGTGATACTACGAATAGATTTTAGTGTTTGCAAAAGACTGACAAACATGGTTAAGGAATTGATTATATAGAGAAAAGACAATTTACATGATAAATTGGAAAGCTATGTAAAGTATATTTAGACTTCTCAGCTTAATCACTGCCCCCAAATGAAATCTAAGTGGACTTATGATTTAAGTATAAAAGGAGAAAAAGAAACATAGAAGAAATCCTCACAGGCTAATTTGAAGTGAAAAGGGCAGGATGCAAACTCTTTTTGTGTAATTTGAACCATGTAAAATAATTGCACAGCCAAAATACTAGTTATGTACAAGGTCTTCAAGAAAAGATATCACACATGCTTATAAAATCTAGGTGGTGAAATTATGGGCTGTTTAAGTATTTTTCATTATACTTTTGTTTATTTTCCAAGTTTGCTACCATGAGTATGCTTTACTGTCATAATCAGGCAAAATGCGCCCCCCTCTCAGTTTTACATACTAATGGCTAATATTTATTAAGCATTTACTATATGCAAGGTACTAGTCTAAATGCATTATACATACTAACTCAATTATCATAGCAACCATATGAGGGAGTCTCATTATTTCTACTTTACAGACAAAACTCCAGGAGGGTAACTTACTCAAAGCCACACATCTAGTAAGGGGTGGAGCTGGGATTCAAACCCAAGGAGTGTGACTCCAGAAACTGTGCTCTTAGCCACTAAACTAATAAATAGCTGAGATGAATGCCTGTATTTCCATTGATTTACACTGGAAGAATAATTATATTACCAAAAATCTGTTATGATTTTAATAATGAGATAACATATCTGATATTAAAACATTATGAGGTAGTGGGCAACCATAAATCTCTCTCTCCATTTGTATTTAAGAAATTATTATTTTTTTAAAGCATAACTTTAACCCCCCACCTTTTTTACCTCTTTCTTAATGGCTTTTTCTTCAATCAGTTTCTTTACATCCTGAATGCCCTTAATTTTAAACCATACAAACATTCCAGCAGTAGGAACATGCCATTCTGCCAAACCTATAAACAAAAGAAGGCAATAAATATCTCCTGAAACTATTTTTGATATCAAACATATTGTGTAATGACATATTTGCAGTAACTATAAACTACTATTTCCAAAAAAATTTCCTTTAGTGATAGCATTTTTTAAAAATATAATTTTATCAGTCATTAAGATTGATGTCAGAGTTTTAGTTCAGAAAGTGAGAGGGTGGGTGAAAGGGAGGAAGGAAACTCATGTATGTATTTTTACAGTTTTAATCAGTCTTAAGTTGGGACAAGGGGACAAGAAATCTGGTGCCTACATGTACTTCCTTTAGTTAGAAACAAACCAAAGCCAAATAGGACTCTTTCAGTTTTAGAAGAGGATTCTTCAACTCTTTTTAGCTCCTCCCAGTATTTCAATAAATTCTATCACTTGTATAAGTTTGGAAGTCCAATGGATTAGAGTTTTTAATCAGAATATAATTAATTATGGAAAGAAGTACTTAAAATTCAGGTCCATTTGTAGGCTTTAGGCTTTATTGTCTATTAGGATAGATAAACCAATAAGGAAGGATAATTATTTTGATTATCTTTTTTAAAAGTTGTTTATTAAGACCTTTTTTTCAACTCCACTGTACAAAATGGTAGAATAGTACTCTTATCAAAAAGATAATTCTATATTTACCAAGACTTCATAGGGAAGAAGATATGATAGGAATAAGGAATTGATATATTTTGATTACTATTATTCATACCAAAGACATTTTTAATGATACAATTAAAGTCACGTGTTTCATTTTACTTTTTTGATAGCAAATTAAATCTAAAACACCTGCAATCAAATTAGCAATAGATAACATTAGGCAGAAAAAATGAGGTTTGCAGGAGTTCCCTAGTGGTGTAGCGGCTTAAGGCTTCGGCGCTGGTGCTGTCAGCGCTGTGGCCTGGGTTCGATTCCCAGCCAGGGAGCTACCCACATGCCAAAAAGCAAAATTAAAAAAAAAAAGAGGTTTGCTTAGATAAAAAGGCAAATTCTTTGCAATGAGAAATCCTCTGTAGATTGTACTATTTTGTCTTTTTATAATCCAGTTAGAAAAGGAGTATGTTGTTTTACAATTCCTCTTGTATTTAGAGGAAATTTTTGAAATAACTCTAAAACCTTTTGAGCATAGCTGTTATTTAACTTTCAGTAACTTATTGCTGGTTGATTATTAGACTAGTTGTTCTGCTTTTTAACCACAAATTCTTTGTAGCAGACAGAAAAAATAGAGATAGGTAGAAATATGCCAAGAGTCTGCAGACTGTTACTTCTGAGAGTATTTTTAATGTAATGTTTTCTTGACAAGAATACTCCTGGACTCTTGTTTCTTTTTCCTCAGGATTATGAACATTAACAATATTAATACTATGCAGTGTTTACCACCCACTTATATGGTGCTACTGTTCATGACAGGATGGGATATATGTTCTACTCACCACTTAACCACTTGTCTGCGGCTGCCAATAATGCGTCCTTCTGGTTCCTATAGAAATCAGTAACCCTAGAAGAAAATAATGACAGGAAGGTGTTTAACACTAGAAACTAAAAGGCTCTGGAGTCCAGTCTATAACCATCTGTTTTCTGTCTAGATTAAAATGTTGAATGCTTGATATGAGAGTAGAGCATATTTATTTGACCTTTCTGGTGGTAAACTCTTTTTACGATGTTTTTTCCTTTATTGTGAAATAAGTGAAAAATCAAAATTAATAAAGCAAAGTTTGTTTCTGTGTAAAACATGGAATCTAAAATACAATACCTCTCTACATGAGCCAGGAAGCCCTCTTCTCCCCACTGGTGTAGAAGCTGTGATATCAGAAGCTGAAAAGAGATAAGACAATAACAAATGTCATGGTTCATCCTCTAAAATGGATTTTTTGCTAGTCACTCTTGATTATATGTAAGCCAACCATAAGAAAATATAACAAGCTGACCAAGCTTTATACAGTTTGTAATTCAGAATAAATGTTAAAAACAATGACAATAACAATAAAAGTAAAATATTTATATAACACTTGTTATGTGCCAGAAACTATTCTATTAACATATTTTAGCTAATTTAATCTTGTAATAACCTTATCAAGCAGGTATTTATTTCTGTTTTACTGATGAGGAAACTGAGGCACAGGGTTAACTTTCCCAAGGTCACACAGCTCATTACAGAGCCTAGAGTCAGACTGTCCAGCTCCAGTTCAATGCCATTAATGACCTTACTGCACTTCCTCTCTAAATATAAAACATATATATATATATATGTATATATATATATATAGTAGATATATAAACTATATAATATATCTGGAGATTTTTCTATCTAAAATATAAGTTCTAAATGTTATTAAAGGATAGTGAAGTTTTATTGATAACAGGTACCAAAAAACAAAACAAAAACAAAAAAAAAGGAAAAAGTTCCAAACTTGATAAGGGACTTTGCAATGTAAAATATCAAGCAACTATCCTGTTCTACATAAGTTTTCTATGCATTTTGAGTTATCAGGTAGGAATTCTATCCTTAAGACCTGATGTCAAGACTGTAGTAGAGATGGATCCAATTTCTCAAAGCTTGTGAAGAAATTTACACATTCTCTAAAATTAACTTTAGTTTAGTTAAAATAAATACCAAATGGTGTTTTAAGGACAGGTTAACACATGAACAGTCAAGACAAATAACAAGTCACTAAACAGATCTGGTATTCTTGTTCTCATTATAGATTCTAAGGTAATGAAGCTCAAGTTGTAGTACTTCATGTAGCCCAGTTCCATTTTGTTCAGTTCAACAGTTTTTATGGAGTTGTGGGTGAGAGACTCAGGATGTAATATGACAAAGGTAGCCTGACTTTCAAGGACTTTGGTCTATGCCATGAAATAGTCAGGTTAATTTTATTTTTACTTGTTTTTAGAGTAAACATCTGCAGTGTCTGGCTTTCTACAATGATTCAGGACCTATATGAACTAGATATTCAATATCAATGATTTCCCTTCTTGCCATCTTAACTTGCAAAAATCCATTTTCTTTTCTTATCAGATTTAATAAACGTTTTTCTATTTCCTAAATCGCTCTTACCTGTGTAAAAGTGCTGGCGTGCAATGTTGAAACTTGTGTGTGAAGAACAATTCTCTCTATCAAGGGTTTTGGACCAGTTATAAACCCGATTCTCAGCCTACACAAAAAAGAGAAAAGGCACAATACCAATCCTGTATTAACAATTAATACATTTCACTTTCCTGATTTCATTAGGCAGAGAGTGGTGACCTGGGGCAAACGAATCTAGACAATTAAAACATTTTAATAAAACTAACTACTGCTTATTTAGAATGCAAATTTAAATTTAAGTGTACATTTAAATATAATGCAAGTCTCACCAAGTATTTCTAAATGTGTTCTTTTTGTATCTGAAACCAAATACCTGACCAGTCCCTCTACAACTTTAGATAAATGGACAGGTTTCTTTCACTACTGGTGATGAACAGAGAGAAAAGGCCTATATTCATATTAATAATTTATTTGTTGTTTTAACTCAAGTGGAATACACACATATTAAATGAGGAGAAGTACCTGGACTAAAAGATAACTGAGGCACATTATCTATCTCTTTTAAATCCAGCTTGACGTTAGAGACAAAGGGTCCTCTTACCCAGAGGAGAGGACTTTTGAAAAAGAGTCAGCTCTGATGACACGTCCATCAATGTCCATGGAAAGAAATGTTGGTGCCCAGGGCTGAAAACGGAAAAAAGAACTCGGTTAGTGACTGCGTAATTCCCTTGTGTAGGGAACGGAAGGGGCATGAGTTCGGGTGACAGTAGCACGGCCGTCTTTTCCATTATCTTAGTCTCAACCCTTTTGAATGGAGTAAAAACAGAAATGTATGTTCTTTTATTAGTATCTCTCTATCTTCATGACTTTTCTGCCAAAAACAGACACAGGGGTTTACGCATTTGGTCAAGATGCCATTATTGTAAATTTAGGGAAACCTCAACCAGGCCTTTCTTGCCCCAAGGATTGGATTCCAAGATTAACAGATTTAGAGGAAGTATTCAAGAGAAACTAGTTTGGATAAGGTATAAATGAAGAGGGCTAGCAGCATTCAGGATCATTTAGAGAGAGAATGCTGATCCTTAGAGCTAGAAAGATAAAAATGATGAGAACGAAGATGAGACATTTAATCAACCTGAAATAGTGATTTCAATATTTATTTAAAAAGTAGACACATGCAAGAAAAGGGGCCGTGGTCGTGTTGAGGATGGGGTGTAGGTAGGCAGATAAGATATTCATTCAGACCAACCATATAGGAAAACCAAGAGGTTTTCTTTTCAGTAGATTTGAAGGGGGAACCAAATTCAGTAATTTCTGACAAGAGCAGTAACACCAGAAATGAAAAGTATTAATTCCATGATACAACTGAGAGACTAAAAGTTGATGTGGCCAGCAAATTAACAATCATTTACTTAATTTCAGTGTAAAGGTGGATTAGCATTCAGGCTACAATCAAACAGTGCAATAACTTATTACAATTAACCTTTAATTGTGAAATAAATTCACATCATGACTCACCTTGTTGAACTGGAGAAAATAGTAAGGATCATCTTCTATTATGAGGAAATCATATTTTTGTGCGAGCTGAAAAAGGTTAAAGTGGTATATTTATTTCTTAAGAGTAAGCTAAAATCAAAAGTATTTGGAATCATAAAGCTTTGAATATGTTCACTCAAGAAGCTATTGATCACCTATTGTGAAGATAAAGAGATACAGCTCTAAAGGCTGTTGTTTTCATGGAACTTACATTCTGGTGGGAAAGGCAGAATACACAGAAGCTAATGGATGATGAACAGAAGAAATATTAGATGGGGGATTTAGGGCTAGGCAGAACATTCAACAGGGTGATAGTCTGAGAGAGAGAGAGAGAGAGAGAGAGAGAGAGAGAGAGAGAGAGAGAGAGAGAGAGAGAGACCAAGTCACTATTTCAGGTTGAAATGGGGAAACTTTTCCTGACAAGGTGACACAAAAGCTCAGAATGACAGGAAGGATCCAGTTGTGCAAATATCAGGGAGGAAGCTTCTAGACTGAGGGATGAGCAGAGGCCTGTTATTGGGAATAAAACCTTGGCATGCTTAAGGGTTAGAAAGGCCAGTGTGACTCTGCTAAGTGGACTGCAACAAGAAGTGTAGAGGCCTGAGGATAGCTGACGAGGTCACATAGCTTGGAAAGGTAGACAAAGGAACTGGGATTTTATCTGAACTGCAAAGGGAAGCCACTGGAGGACTGTGAACAGGAGGACCATGAGACTGGCTTTACATCTAATTTTAGCAGGACGGGGCGGCAGGCAGGAGTGGCTGCTGTGTGAACAATGCTTAGAGCTCAAGAGTGGAGGGCAGCAGGGGTCTCTAGAGGAAACCCGCCTTGTAGACCGGTGAGGGGAGGAAGGTGTATATAAGTAGGCGATGATAGTCATGACAGTAGAGAGAATGGCTGGATTTGGGTAAATTTGTTGGGAGAGTAGACAGAATGGACTGGATGTAGATGGTAGGGGGAGGAGAGAAGGGAAAGAGAGGAATAAAAGGTAATTGTTCTGGCTCGCATAATTCATGGAGATGGAGAATGTGAGGGGGTGTGGATTGAGGGTTTCGGGTGTGGCTAGACCAAATCAAGAGTTCAGTGTGGCCATGTTAGGTTTGAAATGCCTATTAGACATTTATATAGAAGTTAGGTAGAGAAGACTGGAGTTCAAAGGAGAGGCATTTTCATTAGAAAATGGAATTTGTAGCCATAGAACCAAAGGAGGCTGTCTAGGGAGGAATGTGTGAATAAGAAGAGAAACTCAGGACAGAGCCCAGGAATGTGTGAAAAATAAGAATATTTCAGTGACCCCCAACCATAAAATTATTGGTACCTGCTCTCTACACATGTGTGACTGGTCTGCATAAGTACGTTACGTGTTTTCCGATGGTCTTAGGTGACCCCTATGAAAGGGTCATTCGATCCCCAAAGGTATCATGACCCACAGGTTGAGAACCGCTGCATGACTATGGTCACCTTTGAAGTACTCCCCTTGGGAAGCTATGCACTGATGCCAGCACCTAGTCCACCCTTCAAAGCAATTTTGTAACTCTTTCTGGAATGCCCATCAGAGCTGTCCTTGTCCCCCAAATCTGACAATTAAGTTCACAAACTTGCCATCGTGTCCTTACATTGGCATCACTGTACAAAGACTTGACTGAGTTGTTTGTACAATGCTGCCAACGTAAGTGCAGGATGGTAAGTTCATGAACTTAATTGTCAGAGTTTGGGGACAAGGACAGTTCTGATGGCCATTCCAGAAAAAGAGTTCCAAAATTGCTTTGAAGGCTGGACTAGCTGCTGGCGTTTGTGTATACTTGTAACTTCCCAAGGGGAGTACTTCAAAGGTGACCACAGTGATATTCAGCAATGGGGTACGTAGCACTTCTAGGATAAGTTCATGAAATTAATTGATTAATTGCCCAACCTCGTATGATGGTGGTCCCGTAAGCTGAAAAGCCAATATGCTATTATAATACTGAATGTCAACTGTAATTGAAAAAAAAAAAAAAGGAAAAAAATCCTATCGCTTAGTGACGTGGTAGCCATCGCAACATCATAGCAGATGCATTGCCCATGTACTTGTGGTGGTGCTGGTGCAAACAAAGTATAGCACATACAGTTATGTACAGTATATAATACTTGATAATGGTAATAAATGACCTATTGCATTATGTATTTCTTATACTTTTTATTGTTATTTCAGAGTGTACTCTTTCTAGTTGTAAAAAAAAAAGTTTGCTGCAGACTAGTATGTGGTGTTATACTGCCAGCAGCCTCCTACATCTCATGTTGTTTTATACAATAACATGCAGTATAGGCTTGTAACCTAGGAGCCGTAGGCTACCATAAGGCCTGTACCATATAGTTTTATGTAAATACACTCATATATCTACGTGTGTGTGTGTGTATGTGTGTATGAATAAAAGGAACTGTTTGAAATCTTTCTTATGATTCCCTTACATAGGATTAAATTCTATACATTTTAACATGGGCTTGGTACTTATTTTAAAAAGCTATTTGTAGTGAAAGACTAGGGACCACAGTTAGGTACAGAAAAGAGACTTTACAAAAAGTCACATTTCTCATTTTTCAAAAATTTCTGTGTAGCTCCATCAGCGGGGACACTTCGTAAATTATAGAAATGCCTACCCATTATGTTGTATATCTGAAAATAATATAAAGTAATGTTGAATGTCAACTATTACTTAAAAAAACATAGTCATGGGATGTAGAGTACAGCATAGGGAATTTAGTCAATGGTATCGTAATAACTATGTAAGGCATCGGACTGGAAATAGACCCTGTGGGGTTATCACTGTGTGAGGTCTATAAATGTCTAAGCATTATGTTCTTTTATACACCTGAAACTAATAAAAAATGTTCATGGTGAAAAGCTTTGGCACTGTAGTTAGGTACCTAAAAGAGACATTCAAAAGGAATATCCCTTTTAGTGTTAAAGAATTTCTTTTTAATCTGAAATGACAGAGTAAAAAGGAGAGAGACAAGTTGAAAATACAAATATAAAATAATGAAAATCAGACTTGGGGTCAAATATTAAATAACCTTATAAAATTTAACATCAGTCCAATTAAAGGGAAAGAAAAATCTCAGTTAACAAAGGATGTGTAATTTCTTGTGTTTAAATTTATTAGGACCTCCAGCATAGATGACTTCCTTTTACTAAAAATTATTTTCCTTGAATGTAAGAGGCTATTAAGAAAGGGAGCTTGCACAGTCCTGTTATAAAAAGTTAAAAAGAAACAAGAACATAGCCACATAACACATTCTGATAAAATACCTCATAGATTTCCTTCTTGCGATTACTTGTGAATGAGTTTCCCGTAGGGTTGTTGCCATTTGGGACAGTATAAAGAAATTTGGGGGTGTTTTTCCTGTGGTCCTTTGAATCTTCTGGTTTCCATTTGGAAAGTATTTCTTTGAGGGAGTCTGGAATAATTCCATATTCATCACTGGAAACATTAATAATGTTGCAGCCCAGTGGTCTCAGCTGTGAACATACAGGAAAAAGCCTAAGATTCAGACATGATTGCCAAATGTGTCACTGATTCTTATACCAATTGAGAATGTTACCATGTATCCCTTAAACATATAAATTGAGCATTGAGGTGGTATATGCTAAATCCATTGTTGCCCACGGGTAGATTCCATTATGGTTCAAAAATACCCGTCAATTCCCAAGGGAGGGATTATACCTCCTTGCTCACACATGTCAGGTGTGGCCTTGTGTCTTGTTCTGGCTAATAGTCAGCAGAAGGGATGTGTGTTCCTTCCAAGCAGAAGCTTTAAAATCTAGCTTGTGGTTCTTTATTTCTCTTTTCCATCTATTCTAAGACTTACAATGTTCCAGAAAGAGGCTGCTTCTGTCAACTTGAGGCTTGGGATGGAGATGACATGGAACAGAACTGTAGTTGCCTTGCAGTGGACATGTTAGTGTGAGAGAGGACTAAATCTTTGCAGCTGTAAGCCACTGAGATGTTAGGATCATTTGTTAAATAACACAACCGAGCCTCTTCTGACTGAATTATATTTATAATTAGAAGCAGTTCATAAAGTAGGTGTTTCTTACTAAATGTTTTTTTGATGCAGTAAATTAATCCTATAAAGCATCTGTTATGCTAATATTCATTTATTATGCTAATAACCTAGTTATAAGTAGAGGTGATATGCAAAATATTTAACAAGTGTTATAGCATGGGCACATCAGATACAGCTACAGGCTGGAAGGAGGTCCTTCGAGGCTCTCTGCCATGCCAACATTAATTCTGTATCATGGGACATCCAGAGTCGTCTTAGGAGAGGGGCCAGGAAGCCAGGATGGTGATGGGGCCCTCAGGGGGACGGAGGCAGCTGCTGACCAAGGAGGGTGCAAGTTGTCTTTCAGTATTTTACCAATTGCCAAGGCTGAACTGGGATAGTGGCCTTGCTTATAATTTTATAAAATGTGGAATCTTATCCTTGGATGAAAACACATATAAAAAAATGAGAACTCAGGGTTTCCTGGTGGTGTAGTGGCTAAGGCTTTGGCGCTCTCAATGCCGTGGCCTGGGTTCGATTCCCAGCCAGAAACCTCCCCACCCCCACCAAAAAAAAAAAAAAAAAAAGAGAACTCAAGAAAACAATAATTGAGTGAGGTTCTCAGAAAATAAATTTTTTCAGAGGATAAGGAAACACTCTTTTTAGCAGTCTCATGTATAATTATTCACTAAGTGGGGATAATTGAGACCCTACTGATGATAAATTGTAACAGCTTCGATAGGACAAGAGAATTTGGGTGGTGAGCACAATGCAATATGTAGATAATGTATTATAGAACTGTACACCTGAAATATATATGTTATTAACATCAGTTAATAAATTAAAAAAATAAAAAAGTCTTAGACTTAAAAAGCACATCCACCATGAATAAAACAAATCAATATTGGGCTATGAAATAAATACATAATTCTTATTAGCGTATTTCCTTGTAGCCTGGCACACAGTTTTGTTTGGGTGTGTAAAAACATCGTGTGAGTGTATACATGCTGTTTATGTAGGCATGTGTTTTATATTTATAGGCATTATGTAATCTTAAGTCTTAGGCATTTAAAAACATAATTAAAATTAGTATCTAATACTTAGGAAAAATAAATTATTTTACTTTAGTTTTTTTTTTAACTGTGGTAAAATATATAAAACAAAACTTTTGCCATTTTAAAGTGTACAATTCGGTGGCATTAATTACATTCATAATATGTACCCACCATCATTATCAATTTCCAAAATCTTTCATCACCCCAATAGAAACTCTGTACCCATGAAGCAATAGCTCCCCATTTCTTTCTCCCCTAGGCTGTGCTAACCTCTAATATCCTTTGTGTCTCTATGAATTTACCTGTTCTAGATATTTCATGTCAGTGGGATTATACACAATACTTGTCCTTTTGTGTCTGGCCTCTTTCATTTGGCATAATATTTCCAAGGTTTATCCATTTATTAATAGCAGCATGTATCAAAGCTTTGTTCCTTTTTGTAGTTGAATAGTACTCCTTTGGATGTATATATACCACTACATTTTATTTATTCATTTACCTGGTTGGTGATGCACTTGGCTTGCTCCCACGTTTTGGCCACCGTGAATAATGCTCTGGTGAACATGTGTGTTTATGTTGGAGCCTCAGTTTTCAGTTCTTTTCTGGTATATACTAGAAGTGAAATTGTTGAGTCACATGGTAATTCTATGTTTACCCTTTTGAGGAAATGACAAGTTGTTTTCCACAGTGATGGCACCATTTTACCTTTCTCCCAGCAATGTACGTGGGTTCTGACTTCTCCACATATTCACCAATGTTTTCTACATTTCATTAAAAAAAATACTAGCCATCCTAGCAGGTGGGAAGCAGTATATCCCCCTTTGGTTTTGGTTTTCATTTCTCCAATGACTAATGATGTTGAACATCTTTTCATGTGCTTATTGGTTATTTGAATATTTTCTTTGGAGAAATATCTATTCAAAACTTTAGTCTCTTTTTAAATTAGATTGATTCGTCTTTTGTTGTTGAATTATAGGTCTTTATATATTCTGGATATTAAGTCTATATCAGATATAAGGTTTCCAAATATTTTTCCCATTCCTTAAGAGGTTTATTTATGTTCTTCATCATGTCCTGTGGTGTTCAAAAGTTTTACTTTTACTGTTGATTTTTTTTTTTTTTTTTTTTTTGGTATGTGGATAGTTCCCTGGCTGGGAATCGAACTTAGGCCACAGCACTGACAGCGCCAGCAACGAAGCCTTAAGCCACTACACCACCAGGGAACTCTCCGAAAGTTTTACTTTTGATGAAGTCCAGTTTATTTTTGTCGTAGTTTATTGAATCTTTTTCATTATATTTAAGAATTTAGTGCCAAATCCAAGATGAAGAAGTTTTGCTTTTATGTTTTCTTCTAAGAGTTTATAGTTTTAGCTCTTACATTTAGGTCTTTGCTCCATTTTGAGTTAAATTTTTATATAGTGTGAGGTAAGAGTCCCAATTTTTTTTCTTTACTTTTTTTTTAGAAGTGAAACCAAGAAGCAGTTTATTGAAAGGAAGATAAAGTGAAGCAAAGAGATAGTTTATTAAAAGGGAAAGTCCACTCTAAAGAGGTAGGAGTGGGCTGGAGCAGGAAAATGGCTTAAGAGCCACTATTTCTTTTTTTTTTTTTTTTTTACATGAGGAAATCCAGTTGTCCCAGTACAATTGGTTGAAGAGACTATTCTTTTCCTGTTGAAGGGCTTTGGTACCCTTGTCAGAATCACCTGGTCATAGATCTATGAGTTAATTTCTGGACTCTCGATTCTATTCCATTGGAATACTCATATATTTGTGTCTATCTTCATGCCACTACCACATTGTTTTGATTAATGTGTCCTTGCACTTGGTTTTAAAATTGGGAAGTGTGAGTCTTCAATTTTGTTCTTTTTCAAGATCTGGCTGTTAGGGCTCCTTCCAATCTCATATGAATTTGAAGATTAGCTTTTTTATTTCTGTAAAATAGACCATTGGAACCTTGATAGCAATTGCTTTGAGTCTATAGATTGCTTTGGTAAATTAACATCTTAAAAATATTAAGTCTTTCCATTTATTTGGGTTTTAATTAATTTCTCTCAGAAATATTTTGTAATTTTTAATGTACAAGTCTTTTACCTCTTTTATTGGATTTATTCCCAAATGTTTTATTCTTTGGATGCTATTGTAAATTATTGTTTTCTTAATTTCCTTTCTAGATTGTTTATTTGAAAAAGCAATTTTTATATTATCAATTTTTTCCCTACTGAGGAGTGTTGAGAAAATATGCATTTCATTAATACTAGCTTATTGCTTTATATATTAATTTTTACAAAGATAATATTAAATTTGAATAAAAAAGAGAATCTATGAGGTTAGACTTGAGAGCATAAAGGCCATGTCATTCAATTCCTCTGCTTTAGCTAGGATTACTTTTACAATATTCGTGCTAGGTGGCAATCAAGAGTAACCTTGAGCTCCTGCAGTGATGTGCAATTCTTTACCTCCTCTGAGAGTCAGGTAAGGCTGATGGTTAGAAAGTTGTTCTAGTGAATTGATATTGTTTCCCTGTAGTTTACAGTCTTTGGTTCTAGTTCTCTCAACCTAAGGACATGCACAAACAGATCTAATTCCTCTGTCACATGGCTATCTTTTATAGTACATTTGGGGACAATTCTCATGTTCACCGAGTCTTCTGTTTTTGGAGAAAACAGCTGTCATTCCTAAAACCAGTCACCATATGGTAAGGTTTCCAGGGTCCTATTCACTCTGATAACTCTTCTCCACTGCTTCATATCTATCCTGAAGTACTGTGCTCCAAACCTAATTCACTGTGGTGTGTTCTGACCAGGGCCCAGCAGAGCCAGATGATCAGGTTCCTCTTTCTGGTTATTATGGTGCCATTAACTCAACAGTCGAATGGAAAGTCCTAGTTATACCATATTATTAATAGTTTGCAGCTATATTACATTGGCACATAGCATGATTATACTGAGGGATATGGTAATTAAGGATGGTAATGAAAAGATAAAATTTTGTAAATTGTCACATTTCAAGTGAAATATTAACAGAATTGGAGATGATTTTACAGAACCTAATTTTAGCACCTATACATTTATATGAGGTAAAAAAAGGTACAAGCAGAGGGTACATTTAACATAGTTTGCACGTATCAATTAATATTGTCCTGTTTACAGATGAAAGATGCTATTTTATTTTTCAGTGGAAAGATTAATTCTAAAGGTGCAATGGTTGCCTTTTGTGGGAATGTATACTCACAGCTTCAAGTGTTCCTGAATAAACAGGTTCATTTAGGAGGATATTATCTCCACGATTAGTGATCATTTCAAACACCTAAGAAAAAGAAGCATAGGTTAGCTTGTATAGTATTTTTTCCATTCTTAGAACCCAGTCCCTCACCTTTTTACTTTGAGCTCACTAAGATTCTAGAGTAGGAGTTGGCTAATATTCTGATAAGTGGCAGACGGTGCATATTTTGAAGGCCATAGTGTTTATGTTGTAGCTGCTTATCTCTGCCTCTGTAGTGGGAAAGAGCCATGGACACAATATGTAAAACAGGGTACATGCTGAGTTCCAATAAAACCCTACAAAATCAGATGAAGGCTGGATTTGCCTCTCAAGCCATAGCTTGGCAACCCCTGTTCTAGGGTTAGATGACAACTAACATAACTGGTTTGGTTCCTAAAATTCATTTTAACCTTTTATTCCTTCTTTGAAAATGTATCAAATATTTACTGTAAGCCAGGCCTGTATCAGGTATGGAGATAAACTGATGAGCATAATGACATGGTTTTTACCCTCATGGAGGTACGAGTCCACCAGGAAAGACACTAACCAAATAATTACTCAAGTCAATGTATATTTGAAAGTAGCCATGAATGCTATTAACTATATATGCACGATGTTATAAGAGCTCCTCGTAGGAGGACTTGGGCATTCAGGAAACTCAGGGCATTCGGAGAGGGCTTCCCTGAGAAAGTGATGAATTGGTGTAGGGGGTGACAGTAGGCACATTTTGAGAAACTCAAGTAGTTCTGTGGCTTGAAGCAGAATGTAAAGAGGAGAATGGAGTGAGATTAGACAAAAGTGGGCAGAGGCCATACCTTGCAGCCATTTGGGCCAAGTGAGGACAGTAAGAATTTAAGTAGTGATCAGGTATCCATTTAGAGAAGCTCATTCTGGCTACAATATGAAAGAATGAAAGAGGAATGAAAACACATGTGGGAAGTTTCTATGATTACTTGGGACAGATAATGGTAGTCTGAACTAGGGTGATCTGGTGGCACTGGAGAGGAGAACTGGGAGGTATTTCGGAAATCAAAACCAACAGAACATAATTATGGACCACCGGAGAGTGAGCAAGAGCAGGTGTCAAGAATGACTCTTAGGTTTCTGGCAACGGAACAAGACAGATCATGGGGATGGCACCATTCAATGAAAAGCAGACCCCCACTAAAACGAGTGTGTTTTAGTTTGATGTGCCTTCAAAACATCTTGTGATGACGTCAGGTAGACAGATGGACAAATGGATTTGGAAGAAGCGTGGAAGCTGCCAGCATATGATTGATCACATGGCTGTGAATGGAAGTACCGAGGCAGAGTGTACAGATTAAGGGGTAGAAAGATTTGAGGCTCGAGCATTGAGTAACTCCAGTGAGTAAGGGCTGTGTAGAGGAGGCAGGGAGAATGGGCCCGAGGGGAGCTACCCGATGTGCTGAGAGGGCCAGAAGGGGAGAGTGTTTCTAAACAGGTGGGGAGGTCAACAATGTTAAAGGACATTTAGAGGACAAATCTTAGGAGATTCTGCATACAATATAATGACTACTGACATCAATCGAGCCAGACACAAGATCTTTCCAGCCTAATCAAAGGAGTCTATTATGACTAAATCTTATGTAAGTCATGGAATAACCCTCTCTTGTGATGTGTCACAATCCCCAGTTCAAGCCTCTCTTTCCTATCATTTTGAACAACCTACATCTCAAGATGAATAGTACAGTCATTATTGATTCAGACAGAAGAATTTACTTCGGTTTACGGTTTTGACCTAGGATCTTCAATTTACCTTTTCCTTATGAGCTTTTAGCATTTTATAACAAGCAGTATCCTCCTCTGAAAAGTTTCCAGAGGCTTGGGCTTTATAGAATATCTAGGACTAAACAGATTACTTAGGTGGCATGTGCATTATCAATAGGGAAGTCAGAGACACAGACATATGCACAGATCTAGAGAAATTCAGCCAAGAGGGAGACATGGTAGTGAGCACAGATGATTGTACGAGCAGACATACAAAAGAATCACATTATCAGGATATGTCCTCTAAAGAATTTAAGTTATACTGAAAGCTTATATCTAAAATAACATAACTCAAAATGTAATCTGAATCACTGGTCCAGATGAAAGTAAGCAGGCTCACTCAAAATCTAATAGGAGCTGAGTAGTCCCCTAATGGAAATCTTGTTTAAATGACTCATTGCTCTGGGTTACTGACCACATGATCGATACTTTAGAAAAATCAGATTGCTAAATGTCTTTAAGTTCCTTGTTTATAATACTAGATAAATATGAGAAAGACTACCAGTAACTCAAAAAACACGATCCTCTTGTTTGTCAGTGAGAGATGACAGCATTTGTGAACATATTTGATTTTTAATGTGGGGTGCCGTTTCCTTTCAGTCTTACCTTACAGAGACCTTCTTGGCTGCCAGATGTGACACATATCTCCATTTGTCCTTGGCTGGCTGGATAATGGATGGTGGGAGGATTGTGCAATTTTACTTGAAACTGTTTTAGCCAGGACAACAGCTCTGGGATTCTAAAGCATAAAATGTATTTCAAACTTACAGTAGTAAAAATCATAATAAAAGCAGAGAGGAATTAAATGGTAGCTTTATGCCAGGTACTTTACACATTCAATTTAAAAATCCTCCAACACTTTTTGCCAATGTTAACATTCCTACTTACATGACAAGGCAATGGACTTAGAGATGGAGAAATTCACATCAAGTCAGTCAGCCAGAGAAGACAAGATGGCGACTGGAGAGGAGGTTCCTAAAGCCTCTCCCAGAAAACACAATTGAACGGCCGTCCAGGAGCCAAGAAAGCGGACCCTGAGTGACAAACCGGCTGCTGAGAAATCCACAAATCGCAAGTAAACCTGAAGGCTGGCGAGAAAGGGGCGAGTCGGGGAGAGAGAAGGGAGCAGAGACGGACCAC
>PVJL010010677.1:0-47610 GCA_004026885.1 Lyroderma lyra
TCCCTCCCTCCCTCTCTCTCTCTCTCTCTCTCTCTCTCTGGCTCGCTTTGTAATGTCACAAGGAAACTCCCAAGCCATTATTCCCACAACGCTACTGCACCTGCTCAGAAAAAGACGCGTTATTTTGCAGGAGCCTGTTTCCTCAGGCATCTCTGCTTCAGCCCCACTGTTTGGAGCCAGGTCTAGGGCCCTGAAGTCAGAAAAACAAAATGCCCCTTTGCTCAGCCCCACAGGTTTGGAGCGCTCCATCTTCAGCAGAAGCCCTTTGTGTCAGAGCTAGCAGAGCAGAGAAGAACCGGTACTACTCTGATCCATCAAATGTCCATGTGCTCAACTGTAAAGGGAGTGCATGTTCCTCCTTTTAGGATTAGCTGAACTTTTTGTGATTCTGCTCTCTGCAGCTCACTAAGGGCAAGCGGGAAGCACTGTCACCGCAGCAAAGTGCTTACAGCTACTGGGTACTGTGAGCACTCCTCCCGCCCTCCAACTCCCCAAGGTGAGCTCTCACAGGCACGGACTGACTTCACGGAGAACAACATCCGTCTCCCTTGCATGGCTCTTACTGTGTACTGGGCACTCTTCAGAGCACGTTTCAGAAATCATTTCGTCTTTGTCCCACACTGTGAAGTACTCTTTTTAGTCCTACTTGACCGAGGAGGAAATGAAGGCACATCGCGGTTAAGGAACTTGTCCAAGGCCATACAGCTAACTGCTGGTGAAATAGGAATTCAAACCCAGGAATTCTGATTCCAGAGTCCCGTCTTGCTGTACCCTGCACTTACTTTATCTTCACTTCTTCTATGTGTCCCTGAGCCCCAGGGATTCCCAGTGCACGTTTAGATGAACCTTCCGAAGTTACGGGTCGTGACAGCGAGTGTGAAATCACAAGGGCACTCAACATTCTGCTTCCCCCATCAGAGACAGGACATCACCGCTTCTTAACGTGCATGTTACTGGCAAAAAGCAAAACACATTCGGAAGCATCCTTTAAAAAAGAGGGAAATACTGAAAATATGCCATAAGCTAAAATTGATGATAAATGAAAAGTATCTGATACTCACTCCTGCTCATGTGAGATGTGTAAACTGCACAGCTATTCTTTCTGTTGTGCTGGCTTTGTCTGCTTTAGGGGGTGAACACAGAAACTATTTATGAAGGCGGTGAAGGTTTACTTACAACCTTTGTTCCCCAATACCATTTTCCTAAAAGACCTTCAGTTGCCAAACCAAGAATGCTTATCCTGGGTGTTTTCAGGGCCTGAGTCTCCCCAGATGGAGGAAACACCCACTCCATGCCACTGGCCTGGCACCACAGTGTACCGAGTGGGGAGACTCCACAGACAGAGGATGAATGGCTGCTCTGACAGGCCCGAATTCATTGCATCACAATGACGCCTTCAAGGGCCACTGAATGGGACACAGGGCTGCCTCACCCACACTCATAGAGCACAGCATGTCTTGTTGCAAGGAGAGCCCTCCTCACTTTGCCCCCTAAACGTGCATGTCATCCTGGATGTTCTAGGGAGCTCCCCATCTGCTGCCTCTTCTCTGTAAACAGCGAGCATTGCTCCACATCTCTGACCGCACTGTCACCACCGTCAAAAACACTGGGACTCTTCCAAAACCATCTTCTCTTGGCTTTGCTCTCCCTGTTCCTTCAGTCTCTACTTGTCTTCCCCATTTCCCCACAGTAGGGAAAGGAAAAAAACCTCACACGACGTGCCCTTCTTATAGATGCGATCATCCTCCTTTGCTAATAAACTCATCAGCTTACTCACTGGTTTCATCCATTCAACAAGTGTTCAGGGAGCACTAGGATCTGTCAGACACTAGGAGTCCTCTGGTGACAGAAGAGCAGACCCAGTCTGTACCCTCACAGGGCTTGTAAAGTAATCAGACAACAGGCAATAAAACAATCCCGACAGACTACAATTCGGTTCAGTGGTGGGTGCAGTGAGGGAAAGGAGGGGGAGCTAATGGAAACCTTTAAGGGCGTTAAGCAGAAGAAAGAAACGATCAGATTTTTATTTTTAAAAGTTCATTGTGCTGCAGTTTGGCTGTAGGCAACGATTATCAAGAGCTGCTCTAAATCACAGAGGAAAGTTTGATGAGAAACTTTAAAATGGATGAATCAGACTAACAACCCACAGATCAATCCACAGATCCAACGTAGCCTCACAGGAATAAATACGACCAGGGCTGAGGTGGCCCCTGATGGAAGTTCATGACACCAACTACGATGTGGTCTTTCTAGAAAAGCAAACCTATGTCAGATCGACCCTCTAGATATGATTATCAGTTTCCAAAGGACAGAGGAACATGTTAAATGACACTATGGGGATGCCATCAGAAAACTTAGAATCTGGGAAATTTCAGTATCCAAACAATGTGGTTTCTTCAACGAATAAATTTTAATGACAAAAAGATGGAAATTGAGGACTAAGAGAAACTTAGGAGACTAAAGCGACTGTCATGAAGGATCCTGGTCTGAATTCAAACAAAGCAATCACACAAAAAATTAAGTGAGAGAGAAATTGAAATGCTGACAGAGCATTTAGTACATTAAGGAATTATTAATGTGATCATGTATTTGTGGTTATGTTTTTTAAAGAGACTTTATCTTTCCAAAATACATACTGAAATATTTACAGATGAAACGATCTAAAGTCTGGTCCATGTTCGCAACGGTCCAGTGCAGTGAGGAAAGTAGGTGGCGATACGGACGAAACAGGGTGAGCTACGAGCTGATGGCTGTGGATGGCATATAGGGGCTCATACTGTTCTCTCTGCGTTCGTATATGTTAAGTTTGCATTATAACAGTTTTGAAAAAAGAATGTAGGACTTTGGTAATGGTTGCACAACTCTAAATTTACTTTAAAAAAAAAAGCATTGAATTAAACACTGAAACAAGTTTCCATTATGGAAATTACGTTTGAGTTGTTTTTTTTTTTAAATGCAAAATAAGAACTCTCTTAACCTTTACACCTACTTAAAACCTATTAAAAATGTAAACCTATTAAAATTTTAAAAGCAAGAAAATAAAAATTGTGAACGACAAGGACACTGTTAGGAAGCCTTCACGGGAGCTAACGGAGAGATGATAACACCTCATACCGGGATGGAAGCCGTGCAGGTGGAGAGAGACAGGCTTCAGGAATGCTCACGGCACAGACTGTACAAGACTCGGCGCGGCGAGGACCGTGGGCAGAAGGCCGTGTGCACTGGAGCCCCGCTGGGTCTTCCCCTGCGAACGCGCAGGGGCGGGGGGCACCGGGGGGCAGGACCAGGACAGCGACCGTGGGCTCCGTTAGGGCACCGGAGGCACACGGGGCAGAGCCCTAGGGGTGCCGCGGGGGCCCGGGACACAGCCCCCCGCAGTATTCTGTGTGCAGTGCCTGGGGGTTGGTTACTTTGGGGGCCGTCTGCCTGCTGTTGAGCCAGGGCTCCAGCGGAGACATCTGGGGATCCCAGAACTCCGACAAGCCCAACAGTGACAGTCACAGGCGCTGCCCGTTCAGAAAGTTGGGGCTGGCCACTTCTCTAATGAAGTTTAGAAACAAAAGGTCACTACATGTTCAACATTTGCTCTCTTTGAGGTCATCTCTGAAGAAGAGTTTAACCCAATTAGATTGATTGTTATGATTGATATTTGCTTTTATTTTCTGTAAGTTTTCTGTAAGTTGGCTGATCATGTGATTTGGTTGTGACTGTCGTTATATGAAGAGTTTATTGGTCTAATTTGGTATAACTTTGTTAGTACATTACCAGCATTGGTTTTTATTTCATTTTTCTCCAGGGGTTGGGGCGGTGATTCCTTCACATCTCACACGACAGCACCCCACAGGAGGGGTGCAGGGAGACATGGGGTCCGCCCCCTGCACGCGCTCCGTCAGGGAGGGGAATGCAGCACAGCAGCGACAGAACAGCCGCTCGCTGCCTGGCACACGCTTTCAACGAAGGGGAACTGAGCACGTAGCACACTGAAAGGAAGTCCGTCCCCGTCACTAAGGCCACTTGCCTTACGACGAACGGCAGCTGGCCCGGGTGCCGGCCCTGGTTCTGTGCCCAGCCCGGTTTTCGGAGTTCCTGAGAACGCAGCCTGTGATGTTCTGGGCGCGGGGCAGGGTGCTAAGGGGCTGCATCTACCCCTTAGACGAGGTCTTGAAGCCAAAATCTCTCAGGGGAAACCAAACTGAAAGGAGAGGCGTCGGCCTCTTGGGGACCCTCGGCCTTCGCCATCGGTAGCTCACAGACGTTCCTCGCGCCCGGTCTCCCTCCGTACGACGTGTCAGCGCGGGGCGCATACTGGACGCGGATTTCCCTCACTTCCCTCTTGCTGGGTTTCTGTGCCCCTCACCAGTTACTCACTAATAATTTGCAGATTTCATTTGGCTCCATTTATTCCCATTGTTGCAGCTTCGAGGCCCTCCCAACTGCTGCATGATATTTGACTCTGGGTGCATTCTTGGGGTTTTTCCTTTCAATTAAATGCTTCCAGAAACAGAATTTTGACCAATGGGTCTGCCCAAGCTGATTCAGATCCGAAAGCTTTTCCAAAGAGATCTTACAGGTAAGACATCGCTGGCTTTAAACCCCAAGCCCTGGTTTCTGGGCTGCAGTGTGCACGTGGCTCCCACTTTTCCAACCTCCAGCAATGTAAAACTCCTGGCGAAGCAGTAGTCTGTGCTAAGAAGGTCCTGGGTCTCTGCAACATGCTTGTTTTCTTTCTCCAGAGGAATTTCAAGGTACAGGGCAGACTTGGCGTTTCTCGCCCTGACCAACTGAAAGCTGCAAAGCCCTTGTTTATATTCTGGTTTAAGAGGTTTTCCTTGAATGGAAAATTGTATCCTCTTCCACAGAGACTGAGATGAGGATGAGTGAACTCAATTGCATTGTGAAACTTTGCAAATGCTAAGTATGGTTTTTGTTTCCTTTCAATGATTCCTTTAGAGGCAGCCTAACACGTTTCTAATACATTCTTAAGGGCACAGCACCATTCCCTGTCTCCACTCCTGGACGTGTGGCCCATGGACCAACAGCATTAATATGCCTGGAGCTTGTTAGACATGCAGAATCCTGGGCTCCCCCCAAACTACTGAACCCAGAATCTGCATTCTAACCAGGTCCTCAGAGGATTCACGTGGATATTATAGACCCAGGCATTGCTGTTGCTGCTCTGCTGACCCATGGACTGGGCTCTGAGATGCCTGGATCTAGAGAACAGAAGCCCCACGGTCCTATGGGAGAGAGACAGCCAGAGTGTGTATCTGAAGGCAGATGGAAACACCGGGCAGTCTTGGGCCCCATCATGCAGAGAATTTGGGGAAAGGTGCTTTGGGTATCAGGAGGAGAAAAATAAGTTCTGGAGGACCAGAGAGCAGTGGGGGCCTTTCATACACATACGTGATGCATGCACGCATGTGTCTGTGTGTGTATGTGTATGTTCTGATTTCTAAATTTCATAACAGTCCTGTAAGGTGCATATTTTCAGCATATTTATAGAGGAGAAAACTGAGATTCACTGAGTTTAAGTAGCTCACCTAAAAACCACACAAGATGTCAATTGTGTGCATGAATTCAAAGCTAGATTAAGCCAATTCCAAAGCAATTCTGAGAAAAAAAATTGCTCTCATTTAACCACGTTCCCAGAATCTACGACAGACATGTTAACAATGGTTAAATTGTTTTAATTTCTAACAGAGAAGCTTACTAGAATCAGTACCTGAATTAAGAAATATAAAATCATGTTCTCAGAGAAAATAACACAGTTTCCCACTATAAATCGAGGAGGATTTTTGTTTGTTTGTTTTTTGTTTTTACTGAAAGTAATACTTCAGAAAAAGAAATTCCTCTTAAATTCAAGTATTCACAAATCTCTCATATTAAGAAGGCATTTTCTAAACTGCTTTATCCCGAACACCAAATTACTATTATATTTAAGTAACACCTATTAGCCCAAACATATTCCAATCAATAGTAGCTGAGAGATGGTCACCTAGTGGAATTGGAAAAAACAATGTTTTCATAAGGATATGGTAATTATTCCTGGAGCAAAAGTGCATACTTAATAAGCATACAATAGTGTCCTAAACAAAACTTGAAAATATCACATTAAAAAGTAGTGTAACTTGTAGTTACAATGTAAAACTCAACTTATGACCATAACCCTAGAGATGAATGAAACAGACCAATATTTCTAATGTCTTCTCAGGGGGTATTTGTGAAAACATCATGCATCCACTTAATAAGCACTGGATCTCAAACAATTTAAATGGAGATGAATATGGTTTATCCTGGAAAACCATGACCGATGACTCAAAGAGTAGCCCTAATGACATCTATGGTCCTTGATGAAGATGCATATAATTAGTTTAAATAAAATTGTTTTATGAAATGTGATAATAGAACAGCTATGTTCCTTAAATAACATTTCATACAATGAGTGATTTGGATATGTATGTGTAACTAGATGAATTAATTGAACATGAAAAGCAGACTTTTGACTGTTCCATCTAAGCCGCCAAAAATACATTTACCCAACTTGACCAAAAATGTTTTTCTGTTGAAATTTTTCAATGAAAAAGTGGACAATAGCCTTCCTAATCCCATGACATAGAGGAGTATTCCTAATGCACAGGAAACACAGACACAAAATTACACAACAATGTGGTAGCTGTTAACAGTGAAATGTGTATAAAACGCACACAGAGGAAGGAGCACGTAATTGGGGTGACCACATAAGACTTCACAAGGCCTGACCTCTGAGCTAAATTTCAAAGGTGAATAAAAGGGGAATCGAAGGAAAGGACAACAAGCATAAAAGAGCACATGTCCTGAGTCACGGAGATGAGATGACACAGATGCCTGAAGAAGCAGGTGGTTTACAAGATGTGTGAGGGAGAGTGGATGTACAAAAGTATTCGCAGCTGGAAGTTACTGTTCAACCTGCTGACCCTGGGGAGGCAGAAACATGGTGTCTTATCAGAATTACCTGGAAAGTCACCTTCCTCCTAAGATGGACTTATTTCAACAACAACAACAATAACAAAACAAACGAACGAAAACACTTGTCAATTATTTTCTGCTTTCCTGTAAAAGCAACCGATCAACACAGAACCACACTGTAAGTCGAGAGATAGGCAAAGTGATGCTCTTGAAGAAAAATGTTTGGGAATTTCTAATTTTCTAGAACCACAGCCTGAAACTAGCTGAACAGGCCAAAAGAGGAGACTTGAAAATCTTAGCCTTAGAGTAGCTTTTTCCACCACATTTCTCTCCTTAATCCTAGGACGCCTCCTCTCTCCCTACAGGGCAGCCAAAGAAAACTGCCTGTCTTCCACATTTATAAACTTGGTGTGTGCACCTTTCAGCCACAGGACACCCCTTCACATTATTATCTTTGTTTTACTATTTCATTATATTAAGCACCAAGTGTCATTATACAGACAGTAAAGATGTTACTAACCGACCAAGTTTGGTGCTCACATTTGGGGGTGGGCAATAAGGTAAAACTGCAGTGACTGAGGGGTACTTAGAGAAACGAATGCTCAGTCTCTTCTCAAAGCAAACCCTCCCTTTCACCAATAGAGCTCCCTCATGAAGCACAGCTCGGTAGTTCTAGAAGAGCTATTCATCCTTTCTAGTCATTAAAAGTTCAGAAGGAACAGTCTTCTTTTAGAACACTTGATAATAACCATATTCAAAACGTCTGCTCTAATATGTAAACTTTAATCCTAATAAAGTAGGATTGGATGGATATTTCCTTAACAAGATGTTGTGTCAACCCAAAAAGCAGCCCCATGGGCGACAAACCAACACTGGGACATTGCCACCCACGTTAGGAACAAGACAGAGACACCCACCATCCCCAGGATCCTTTAACATTGTTGTCAAGGTGCCAGTCAGTGCCCGTACAAGAGCAGAATGAAAACACATACACACCTTGCAGAGGAAGTAAAACTACTATTGTCGCATGATACGCTGATTTACATGGAAAGTCCAAAAGCAGGACGCCAATAAACGTATCAACTGGAAGCCATTTAGGAGTAAATGACTATTTTAAAAATTGTATAATAATAATAAAGTTGTGGAGAATTATGAAATGATGAGTGATATAATATTAAGATAAAACAGTCAGAACAATAGGAAAAAACCTGGGAAATTTTACTTCTTTTAATCTCAGAGTGGGGAAGGCCTGTTTCATAAGTGACACAAAATGCAGAAGCTGATAAAGAAAAGCTGGAAGAATTTACACAAACATAAAAATACTCTGCATGAAAATATACTACAGAATCAACAATGAAAAATTGGGAAACATAATACATATTACAGACAGGGGATCAGTTTCTTTAATGTATAAAGCTCTGGGAAATCAATACAAAAGACCAACAGCCAGTAGAAAATAATAAACAAAAGACAGTTCACAGAAATGGAAACATATATGGCTCAAGTATCACATTACATAGATTCTAAGTTTGTTACATTTTAACATTTCTGAAATCTGGATGGATCTTTACCATCAATGATTTCTTAAGTTTGATGAATTGCAGCACATAAAAAGATACTCAAGTGCATTCATAGTAAGACAACTCAAATTAAAACTACCATAAATAATATTTTTCACCCATCATACTGATAAAATAAAACAATAAAAATACTGCATTAGTAAGGTCAGGACCAACAGGCACTCTCACACACTGTTAGTGGAGGTGAAAATCGTTACTACTTTCATGCAGAGCAACTTGGCCACACCCAAAAACAACTAAAATACATATACTCTTTGATCCAACAACTCTAGTTCTAGGAGTTTATCCTAAAGAAATATTTTCACATGTGTGAAATAAAATCGTTATAAATATATAATAATTACATCATTGTTTATTAAAGCAAAATATTGGAAAAATATATACTTACATTCATAAATAAATTACCTATACCCATGAGTAAATTATCCTATATCTATAAATGGAATAATGTGCAGCCATTAAAATAATGAGGCTGCTCTTAAAAACAGTGATTTGGAAAAAATGTATGAGATTAATTAAGTTTAAAAAAGCAACACAGAACAAAGTATATAACATACTACCATGTGTAAAGATAACAGGCTGTAAATACAGAGACTACTTGTGAAGAACATACAAAAACCTGGTACCTCTGGTTACCTCCATGCAAAACGAAGCTACTGACTGATACAGGTGGGAGACGAGACTTTGTTTTCACCATTTATAACCTTGTATCTTAGCAATACACATGTGTATGTGAAATCTATTCCAAAGAAATAAAATTGAAAATTGAATTTTAATACTATATGCAAAGATTCCAACCCCCTTAAGAGCAGAGCACAGAAAGGGTTGAGAACCATCCCCTTATACAATCCCCTCATTGCACAGACGAGAAAACTCATCTGTGATTCAGCAACGTGCCCAGGCCATTAGCTTATGTCAAGGTCCTTTCCAATGCTAAGGTTCTGTGATTTCATCTCACTTGCTTTATTTTAAGGAATACAGTGCATTAGACATGAACAGCAGTTTAACTGCCATTCGTTAAGCCTGACATGCTCCTCAGATCGCCCTCGTTCCGGCCTCTTCTCCATTTCTAGAACAAAGGAACAAGCCCATGAAATGTGGATCGGGTGCTCTGTTGTCTGTGCCAGTCTGTGCTGGAGGGCAGACTATGCCCATCATCCCCATGCACTTCTCTCCAGCTGCATCCCAGGGAAAAAAGAGAGAAATTACAATGCACACGTGTCCAAGAAATGAAACCTCACTCTTCCGAGTACCACACCCACGTTTGCAACACAGCTCTCGGGCACTCCTGGGGACTAAGTGACACCTGTCTGTCAAATCTACCCTCTCGCTAGTTAGGCACACGAAGGCTGTCTGGAAAGTATCCAGCCACGTACTAGGGAAAATAGACACATTTATGGCTGGAGTTTTCCCCAGACAGCCCTCATAATACGTCAGAGACCTTCCTGAAAAGCGCCTCACGTTCCCAGCAGCAGTAGCTTCACCCAAAGAGAGTGTCACAGGTTAGTGATCTCCATCTCTGGAGGACCCATCAAATTTAGCTCTGGCTGCTTGCATATGCTCTGCTCTCTGGTTTTATCATCAATCCTCCCCTTGTCCTTGGCAAATAACAGAGTTTCATAAGGTGTCTCCTTTCCACCGAAACCTAGCCAAAACGACACGATGATTTTAGGGAATCACTCACACACTGTAAAACTTAATCCTTAATTAAGAAGACATGAGCCAAAATCGCTCTCAGAATTTAAAAACGCATCCCATTTATCTATATTTTCTAAGGCTTTTAAAGTGAAATTAGCATTGTGTAGATATTTTTAAATAGAGTAGAATATAATGAGTACTTTAGAAAAAAACATAGTTATTTTTATTTTGATCATATTTTTGGCCATTCTCCTAGTTTGTTACAGTAGTTTATCGAAATGAGAAAAAGCTGGCATGAGAATCTGTATTTTCTACCTTAGTAATAGAAAAATAATAGGTAGTATGCAGAGTGGCTACACATGCAGGAAGCTACGCCTTTACATACGATACTAGTGGCTAATGGGTGACTTGAGAGAGTCTTTGTAGAATGCAAATTGGCAAAGTAAAACAAAAAATAGTACGAATATTAATATCTTTTGACCCAGATATCATATTTCTAAAAATGTATTGTTTTAGGCAAAAACTTAGGGACATGAGGAAAGCTTTAACATCAAGGATGTTCCTAGTGCTTAAATAAAATGAGTTGATAAAATGAAATGCAAAAGTAACACAGAATGATTCTGGAGAGTTTCCAATTTACAGAATGGTTAGAGTAAGAACTTCTAAAAATTCATTCTTCCATGAAGCATATGGAAATTAAACAACACCTTCCTAAAACCAACAAGTCAAAGAAGAAACAATAAGAAAAATTTAGAACATGCTTTGAGGTCAATGAAAATAAAAACAGAACACGCTAGAACTTACAGGATGCAACTAAAGCAGTGTGCAAAGAAAAATATATCCCTCCAAATACCTGTATCCCTAAAATATCTCAGATGAATCACCTAACCCTTCACCTTAAGAAATTAGGAAAGGAGAGCCATGAAATCCAAAGCAATTAGGAACTAATACTAGAATGGAAAGGAATGAAATACAAAATAGAAAAAGAGAAGAATTCAAGACAGCTAAAAGTGGGTTCTTTAGAAAACTCAGCGACATGGACAAACCATGAGGTAGACTGAGCAGGAAGAAGAGAGAGACTTAAATCACTAACGTCTGACACGCAAGTGGGAATATGGTTTCTGACCTCACAGGAGCGAGTGAGACTATAGGGGGTCATGAACAGTTCAATGTACGCCACCAAACTAGATGATCTACCTGAAATGAAAGTTCCTAGAAACATACAGACTTCTGAATCTGACTCACAAAGAAATAAAAAACATGACTAGACCTATAACAAGTAAATAAACTGAATTAGCAATACAAAAACCTCTCACAAAGAAAAGCCCGGGCCCAGATGGATTCCCTGTTGAGTCCTACCAAATGTTTAAAGAAGAATGAACACAAATCCTTCAGTTTTCCAAAAAAACAAAACAGAAGGGAACACTTCCCAACTCATTCTATGAAGCTATTTTCTTAATCAAAAACCAATGACATCACAAGAAAACTATAGACCAATATCCCTTGTGAATACCAATACAGAAATCTTTGACAAAATACTAGCAATTTGAATCCAGCAATATATAAAAAAAAAAAAAAAGAAAAGATTACATGCCAATGACCACTTGAGATTTATCCCAGAAATGCAAGATTGGATTCACATGAAAATCAATATCATACACACACACCATATTAATACAACTAAAAACAAAAACTATATGATCATCTCAATAGATGCAGAAAATGCAGATCCAACTCCTATTCATGTTAAAAATGCTCAATGAATAGAAACAGAAGGGGCTGTCCTGCACTTCATAGAGGCATAGACACCACCACAGCTAACACCACACGTAACAGTGAAGTGAGTTACCTAATAAGATGACAAGAAATATCTTCACAGCCACTTCCTATCGTTTCCCTAACGTTTAATTTTGAAACGGTTTAAACCTTCAGAAAAGTTAAAATTATAGCATAAGGAATACTCATAGACTCTTGACCTAGAATCACCAGATTTTCAGTACTTGGCGATATTTTTAGGGAAAGAGAGGGGGAGGTTTCCCTGAACCACTTAAGACTCCTCCGTACACTCTTGCTTCTGATTAAGCACATTCCTCCCATGGCTGAGAAGTTTCCTATTTCTTTTACATAACCACAGAGTAATTAGCACACTCAGGAAATTTAACATTATCTAATAGACAGTTTATTTTAAATCTCCCCAATTTTCCTAATAATGTCATTGTCGGTTTTGTTCTTTCTGTTTTGTTTTGTGTTTTGCTTTCCTGTCAATCCAGGGTCCAGTCCACGGCAGCGTGTTACGTGCAGTTGTAATGTGTCTTTCATCTTTTTAAATCTGGAACGATGCGCAAATATTTCTTTTCCTTCACAACACTGACACGATTCAGAATCTGGGCCATAACTGAACTGGGAAGTGTCTGATTGTTTCCTTGTGATAAATTCAGGTTAAACACTTCTGGCTGGGGCCCCATGTAGGGGACGTCTCAGCCGAGGGCAGGTTTGCCGCCTTAGAAGGGGGGTGCTGCTTCATTTTTGTGCAAGCCTCTTTGTCGGGACGGTGGGGGAAATAGGAAAAAAAAACTTATTTGTAAAACGAGCATCAGTACCTTCTCAAAAAAAAGTCACAGAATGCCCTAAAATGACCATAATTCACAGGGTCAGGACTCAGTTCAGAAACGGGAAACAAATGTGAAATATATTTTATATGCACTGAACTTCATAATTCAGCCTAGACAATCTGTGGGGGTTTCTTAAGGGTGAGCTCTTTCGTTTAGCAGACCAGGGGCTGCCCATTAGCCACCAGCACAGCAGTGTTTGGGATCCGACGCCCCGCACACACCAGGAGGCGACAAATCCCCGTATTCCTATGTAAAATCACGGCCCACCCCACCCCACCACTGTCTCCCCTCTCTGCCTGTTGTCGTCCGTCCGTCGCCTTCTCCCTCTCTGACGTGCATGGATTTCACCTGGTCAGGTCTTACCCCGTGTCCAGAACGTAAGCTTCATGAGGGTGAGCATTTTTAACTTTCTAGCTCACTATTGTACCCCCAGCACTTAGAACAGAGACAAGCCCTTGGTTCTAGTGGGTCCACAGTAAAAATTTGTCAATACATGAATAAATGAATGAATGATGAATGCTTTCACCTCCCACACTAACATGCCCCAGAGTCACGAGGGCACTTGAGATTTGGGATATTGGAGCCACAGCGCTCCTTTTCAAATATAACTTGAGCAAGCAGTCCCTGCTTGTCACCTTCTCTTCTCTAAGCTGGATGCTCAACATGTACATATTACAGGATGCTTGGGTCTGTTACATAACAGGATTACACATGGGTCACTCAGTAGACCAGAAAAATGAGCATAGTTGCTAAGCAATTTGTGACAGCCACATACATTAACTCTTGCAGGTCTTGACCATGAAACTCTGGATATAACACCCTCCACTAGAAGGCTTGTGGAGGTCTCCAAGTTACTTCCAACCATGGTTACTTCTGAAGTTCTGAGCAGATGGGAAAAACCAAAGACGTATTTAGAAGAAGGAAATAGAGGGAAAGTTAAAAAAAAAAAAAAGAGGCTGGAGGATAACATGGTTTCCTCTCCCCTTCATGTCCTTTCTCACCAAGCCCAGGCCCCAGGTTTATGCATAATTCAACATCAGCCTTTGAAAAGCATTTGGCCTGTTTCAATGAGGATTGTGGGAAAGTCAGAAACTGAGCAGCCAGCAGACAGAGTATTTGTCTTCTCATCTGGATTGTAAAGTCTGAACTGAGGGTCCCAGAAGGAAAGGCTCTTGAAGAGAAAGGGGCAACTGATTCCAGAAAAGAGCTTTCCTCTGAATGAATTCAGAAGTTCTTGTCAAACTGTATCTTCTGTAAGAGCTCTACTGGTATAAGCCAGGAGGTACAGTCAAAGCTTTTTCACATTATTAAAATCTGAAAGTATTACCTAATAAAAATGAGATTCAAGAACAAATCTTCCTATATTTCTTTTTTTTTTTTTTTTAATGGGAAGAAGATGTACCTTTTTAAAGTTTAGGTTGTTGGTTTTCATCCAAAACTCTCTTACCAAACTCTAGCCACAAGGCCTTCTTGACTTAGAATTCTAGGTTCTCATTCACCAGATAGCGTGTTCTCAGGACACGAAAAGCACTGCGTCCCCAGTGCCCAGGCAGGTAAAGCAAAGTCAACGTGCACCTCATCGCCAAGCAACTTCCTTGCGTTTTGATTCTTAAGCTATTGACAAAGGTTTGATTTCCTCCCTGGGAACATGCAAGAGCACGGTAAGCGGCTGCCCCACTGCCAGAAAGATGGACTTCGTGCGAAGTATATTCACGGCCACTGCCAATCTCACGTTCAGGGACTGAGAGCGGGCAGGGGGGGAGGGAAGAGAGGCCGAGAACTTGCTCGCGTCCTCCTCCAAGTCACGAAATCCTGAGAGAGCCCCTGACACAGGAGAAGTCCCTCCTGCTGAGGCCTTTGAAACTTTGCCTTTTGGGAGAAAAGGGGAAAAAAGCAAGTAAGACAAAAGAGTCATTTGGCTTCTAAGTTGGATCGGCCTCTCCTCTGAGGAGCCAGGCGGCCCCTGCGCCAGAGCCGGGAGCCTGCCAGGCCCTGAGCAGCCGGGGGATCACATCACGCTGTTTGGCTGCACAAAGCCACGGTGAACGCTACTCCCCACACAGGTCCAGCCAACAACAACAACCCCTCTTACCATTCAGCCTTGACCCCGTGCACACGTTCACAGCGTTCTCAAGGACCCTGCTGAAATTATACGCGACAGGCCGGTGGGAAGGGTCTGTGGACTTGTAAAGACAGAAGAGGTAATCCCACCTGCCTCTGCTGACTATTCGAACAGAGAGTCCCTAAATTTGGAGAATGCCTAGGAATCTATTTCCAAAGAAGGAAAAGCATTCAAGAACTCATGAATCTGAATCAACTCTGACATGCCAACAAGTCACCATTTAAAAGCCAGCAGTGCTATGTCTGAGGGCACTGACCAGACTCCCACTGGGGTCTAGATGACCTGGACAGCATGAGAGCCCATTAGTGGGCCTTCCAAACCAGAACAGAGCTAATGCACAGACAATTCAATTGTGCTTCCCAGTGAAGCAAGGTCACTCCATTTCTCTTGAGCAGGGTGGTATCAGGACTCCCACACACATTAATCAACTGCTGGCATATACTATGATTGGAATTCTTCTTTCTTGGAAATATCAAATGCTGGTTACTGTTCTTTTATTCCTCGGGTCAGCATGTATTTGTTGAGTACTTGCTATGCGCTAAGCTCCATTATAGATACTGGGAGCACAGCAATGAATGACACCATGCCCCTGCCCTAATGGAGCGATGTTCTACCAGGGCGGGGTGTGGGGGCAGGGAGAAAGACAGAGGAAGAAACAAGTATATCAGATGGCGATAAAAAACTAAGGGAAAACATTAACAAGGTCAATTTGATACGGAGAGTCAGGTGGCAGAGGGAGTTAGTAGCAAAATAGGGTCACCACTTTAGATAGTATTGGTTAGGAAAGAACTCATTGAGAAGGTGACATTCAAGCCAAACCATGAAGGAGATGAAGGAGTCAGACCTGGGCATCTTGGGAAGAATGTTCCAGACAGAAGGTTGGTTCTATAAATACAAAAGACCTGAAGGGAGAGTGTGCCTGGCGTGTTGGAGGAATCACAAGGAGCCAAGTGTGTCTGGAAAGGTTTACGTGAGGTGGGGGTGGGGGTCTTGGAAGATACTATTGGAGAGTAGAGCTTCGGCTTTAACTCTGTAAAAGGAAGGAAGCCATTGGAGGATTCAGAGAAAGGGGAGGCCAACTCTCAGGGACGACTGTGGCTGGTTAGTAACTTCTGGCCCAATCGCTTGGCACGACGTCAAGCAGGCAGACCACAAACAGAATGTCAATATGGTGACAGTGATGATTCCAGGCAGGAGGGAAGGTCCCACTGAGTCTGACTGTGGGACCTGCTCCTTTTCCACCTTTCAGCATTGGGGTGGCCACCAGCCACATGTGCTACTGAGTCCTCAAAATGTGGCCAGTCTGAAAGAAGGGCTGACTTTGCAAAATACACGCCAGGAGTTACATACGGACCACCAAGTCTAAGCAAATAAATAGGAACGTAAAATGTCCCCCGTATGTTTGTATAATGCTGTATATATTGAAATGATAATATGGTGACTACAATTTGGGTTAAATATAGTGCAGAGCACTAATAAAGTTCACTTCACCTAGTCATTTCACATGGCTTCTGAAAAAGTAAGAATTACCTGTGTGGCCCACAGAGTGTTTCCACGGGACAGAGCAAGGTTAGTGACCAGCATGGTGCTGTGACCTTCCCATCATAAAGCTCTCGGTAAAGCGTAGCAGGTCCTTAAATGCAGAGTAAAAGTGACACAGACTATAAAATACAATCTCCCTCTGGGCAACAAACAAACAAACAAACAAACAAACAAACAGAAACCTGGCATCTGAAACCAGAGAAGCAATGTCTTCCTGTAGAATTCATATGAAGGGCAACCACTGGACACCAAGAAGCCATTTGGTAGGTTTCTCCTCAGAAGACCCGTCCCAGAAACTCTGGTTTTAAATATTTAGGTTTGATATAGAAATAAAGGTCACAAGTTCAAACAGTGGTTACCTCTGAAATGACTACAACTAAAAAGGGTAAGTCCTGCAGGTAAGGGAAGGCACCCACCAAGCGCTGGTTACCGGGGAGGGCCCTTTGTCTCTGTCAGGGGTGTCCAACCTTTTGGCCTCCCTGGGCCAGCCACACTGGGACAAGAAGAATTGTCTTGGGCCACACGTGAAGTACACTCACACTAACAATAGCTGATGAGCTAAAAAATGGTCCGTGCATAATTTTCATAATGTTTTAAGAAAGTTTGCAAATTTGTGTTGGGCTACACTCAAAGCCATCCTGGGTCGCATGTGGCCTGTGGGCCGCAGGTTGGGCTGTCTTGGTCTATATCATCCCATGAAATCGTCATAACCATCTGGGTCCTCCTTCATTTAAAAAAGAAAAAAATGGAGGTGGGCATTTTTTAGCTGCAAAGCCTACAGTTATTCTGAAATCTATTTCATTTCTATGACAAAAAGCAAGGGATCCATAATACTCTTCCCGTATGGAATAGCTTTGTAGGTCCTGTTACTAAAATGTTGTTTATATCACAGATAAAGGAAGAAAACATTAGTTTCCTGTGTATTTTTGCCAAGAAAGGATTCCTCACCTTATGAATGAAGAAAGTGAGACTCAGAAGTATATTCATTTGCTCAAGGAGCAGATCCGAGTAAATCCCTGTCCCCACTGACTTCAAGGCCCTCTCACCAGGGCCCACCAGCCACAACTCACCTGTTGGCCTTGACTCTACTCCACTAACATGCTGGTCATGGCAACCCTATCCCGTGGAAAACTCAGGGCTCTCTGTACCAACATCTGGACAACGGCTGGTGTGGGGAAGCAACAAGTGGTAATGTGGAGAAGGAAGCAACGCCTTCATGTCCGTCTGCAAAGACCTCGAGGAACGAATGCTACTAAAATACTAAAAAGGCTAGGGGATGCTCTCTCCTCAGAGAACCTCAGAACTCTTCCAGGAAACCACCGACCTCACACCGCTGGTGTTATACTAATGTGGAAGCATGTCAAGCTATTGGAATGCCTTCCCGTCCCTGAGCTATGACTCTATGACTGTATCATAAACACAGACACATGAAATCTTGTCTATTGAGCAACATCCTTGGTAGAACCCTGTGGCTGGGGTCCTCTTCCTGGCTCTCACTACCATCCTGTTGTACTGTCTTCCCCTTGACTGGGGGCGGAGGAGAAAGGCATCCTCAACCTCTAAGCATTGTCCTGCAAACAAACCCCACAAGTCTATTTCATGAGATCAAAGTGGGAGTCTCTTGCTCCTCATTCTAGACAAGCAGAGGCATCAGACACACCTTAATATTTCAGAGAAGCTTTATAATTGAAGAGTCAACGACAGCTTCTTCTTTTAGTCTTTTAATATGGTAAGTTGTGACATGACTACATATACAAGAAAGATTATTTTTGCACCTATGAATGTAATTTGTAATAATATGATCTATTTGAAAAGTACATGACTGCATTTGTCAAAACTCATAGATTTGTGTGCCAAAAAGAGTGAATTTTACTGTCATATAAATGAAACAATTTTTTAAAAAACTAAATTTAAAAATGTAGTAATGACCTATTATCATACTGAAAAAATGATTTTTGTTAACTGCTATGTAGCGTCTGTTGAGTAATTTGCCTCCTGGAAAAGTAAAGGCCTTTTCTGAGTTGAGGGATTATAGAATTACAGAACTGGAGGGGCTATAGGAGGCCTTTGCTTTACTTCTGAGGAAACTGAGTCTCAGAGAAGTAAATGGGAAGGTTCCAGGTCATATGACTGGACACTAACAGAAGCAGGACAGGCCCCCAGGTCTGCTCACTCTCAGGCCAATGACCCTTGGCCCACAACAATGCCCCCTAGAGGACACAGAACACAACTTTATGCCAAAAACCATTCAGAGCAACGCGATAGGAAAGGCAAAACTTTAAAAAATACTAACAACTTCATTGTACTTTCCCTAGTGCTTCGCCAAATGATTTTATTTATGATAGAAGTGTTGGGTAAACACCCAGTTTGGTTATAAATGAAATCTTGCTTCAGTATATGAACTTTTTGTGTGTTGGAAAAACCCCTCCTTCCAGCCCGATTTTCCTTTGGCGTGCGTTCTTTTCTTCAGTGAGTAGGCTTAGTTATTAAAGACAGCTGTGTCCATTGTTTATGAATATTATGGATGCTGAAAACCTAATAACCAAACCAAAGAGTCTCCAGAGTCCCCTCCCTCTCCTTTTCTTGAACTTGCAACTAAAACGAAACACATTTCCCACCAATGTCAGAAACAGTCACTCCTGTCATCTACCAATCACATTCATAAACTCAAGACTGGTGAGGAAAAAGAACCCTAAAGTCAACAGAGCCCTGCAACAAAAATGCGCAAGCATGTTAAAAGCTTGTTTTGTCAAATAAAAGAACGAAAATTTCAAGAGATGGATCAGTGTTAATGATGTGGTGAGAGTAACTTTTCATGTTTATTTTGAAATTAAAAAGTAACTTTTCCATGATTGAATTTTAGTTCTTAAAATATGACCAAAGGATATTCCTTTGTATTAAGTAGCTGCCTTTATCGATGTTTGACTACATAACAAATTTATATTTAATCAGACCAAAAATGAAACAGGCACCTTCCGCCTCCCACTAAAGAAATGTCTTCTTATTCATCATGAATATCAGTTTTTCCTTCTGTTTTTAACTCCAGCAATATCCAGAGGTTTAAAAAGTCGTCGCATAGGACGTTATGAACTGCGATCACAGTGTCTGATTCTGTTATGTGTATCACAGAGAATAGAAGAGGAGCTCCAGAGGGAAAAAGCAGTGCACAGTATCATGTGACAGACAGTTTGACGACACTGGATATGACTCTAGGTTGTTTGTACCTTCACGGTGCTCCTGACACAGAAGGTTCACCCAGATCCTGGAGGCCTGCCCCTTCCTAAACAGTAAGTCTGCTCAGTATTTCAAGTTGGTTTTTTTAAACCACAGCTAGAGGACTTGCTTGGAGCTGGGCGGGGGGGTCCAGACGGGGTGATTCACTGTAATGACTCAGTGAGACTCAGAGATGGGCTTTAGGAGACGGTGTTGGATGTGTACAGGGGAAATAACCTCCTGTGTTTATGGTGCAGTGTCCCCAGTCCTTGGGAGGACCATGGCTCCCTGGGATCCAGACACGCTGCTGCTCACACCGAACAAGTGGTACCACTTAAAATTCCACTCAGAGGAAATGGTGGTAATTGAAGCCATCCACGGGATCACAAGAGCGCTGCCACCCTCCAAATCGAACATTTGAGTGACCTTTAAGAGGTGCCAGGAAGCGTAATCAATTCATTCACAAGATGTTTCCTGAATAGCTAGGGTATAGAGAACTGGGCAACGGTTATTCGAGGAGCGACCAAGACAGTAATGAAAATGAATTGCGCTCCTTTGGCGACACCGACTGCAGTGGCGGGGGGCAGCTGCAGGAGGAGTGGAGATGACAGGAACAGGAGAGCAGAAGCAGGAGGGAAAGGAAGGGGATGGAGGCAGGGGACAGCACCTTGAAGTGCAAACAAGGAAACAGCGAGAGGGGCAGACTCCTAAGCACCATTTTAAAAACAACAATAATAATAAGTTCTTGGGATAATAATGAAGAAAAAGACCAAAAATTCTGGGAATATTCTAAAGCACTGTAACACGAATATTTTATTCTATTTTACTGACAAAATGGGGTATTGTGTCTTACTTTCATTAGTGCACGTTTCTTTTGTCTCCCTCCCACATCAGAGGAAGATGCGTTCATGTCCTGGCCATCCATCCCATAAGGTGGTTAGGAGTCACATCCTTATTTTCTCCTCACAAATTTGGGCCAAAAAGTGCACATTACACACAGTAAAGGACACTCCAAATCAGGAAGTGTAAGAGCAGGCATTTATTTTCTGTTTCCTAAGTGTAGAACACTGTACTCAAAGGTGCGAGGTACTTCATGCCTGTGCACTAGGAACTTGAAGTCTAAAACACAGGAGGAGGCGGGAGGGAGGGGAGGGGAGGAAGAGCAGGCCTGGACAGCAGCCCGGACACGCCTCGCTCTGAGCCGGGAGAGAAAGAGAAGCCTGGGGGAAGACAGAGAGGTGGGAGGCTGAGAGCCACGGGGAAGGGCAGAGGCTTCCCGGGAGCGCAAAGAGTAATGTCATTTTCACGTGGGAGCAGGTACAGAAGGTCACTATCTCAAAGGGAAGGGGACAGAGATGGAAAGAGAGGCGCGTAAAGAAAGACAAGTCTTGGACTAATTACACTTGGGAGCTGACAATGTTGACTCACTTTTCTCTTTGTTAATATATTTGGATCAAGATTTGAGGAGAAAAGTTTGGAAGAAGACCCGGGATTTCAGCAAACTCTGCCATTATCCAACATGCAATATATGCGCTAAGGTCAGAGTCTACACACGGCATTTTTCTCAGTGTTTTTAAAAACATACCTTAACAAAGCTAGCAGAAGATTAATATCCTTCGGGCTTCAATAGAACTTAAACCACTCAATAGAAAAATTAGGAATAAAAACGCAATTTACAGAAGACACACGATTAATAAACACATGAAAAATGCTCAGTTTCAGAAGCCAAATGCCAGTGAAAACAAGATTCTCACGTGAAAAAAACATAGTTTGGGTGCAGGATGGTATACACATATGTAATTCTGATTGCACAGCAAATTAGGACATCATCTAAATGGGTACTTCAGTGACACAGACACACAGACGCCATGCCTCCCTTAAAATGATGGTATTCTTGACTCACTAATTAGATTTCTGAGTTTAGCCTAAGGAAATAATTAGAGAAACAAGAAAAGATGATGAATTTTCAAATATGTCTATTGTATCATTCATTCATAAAAGTGAAAACTGAAACTATTAATTTTTAAGACCAGAAAAATGATTAAATAGATTATAGTATACTGATGGAATATTACATAGCTATGAAAATTTATTTTTTTTTTCTTTTTAGACTTATTGGGGTGACATTGGTTAACAAGTACTATGCACGTTTCGGGGAAATTTTATTTTTCAACGACTTTTTAATAAAATGGATTCGTGTTCACAATGTAATGTTAAATGAAAATTACCAAGATACAAAACTACTTATGGAATATAATCCTATATAGTTATATAACTACATATAAATATGAAGAAAAAATGGTTGGAAGGAAATATATCAAACATATTAACAGTGGTTATCTTTGAGTTATATAATTATTTCTATTTTTCAGTATATCTGGAGTATTTATAATTACTGTACATGTCGTACTTGGTACATATCTTCCCATACACATTATCTTATATCTAGTCCTCAAAAAATGTTGCAGGATGGTTTGATTTGGGGTTTATTTTTAATAAATACAACCAAGTCAATAGATTTTAAATGTCTGGAGAGAAAAAGTAAAATCTCTTTCATCTTTGAGCGCTCAGTGCCTAATATAGTGTCTCACAGACAGCAAACACTCCATCATTTATTAACTTTATTGTTAAATTAATAAATGACTGGCTGGCTACAGAGACCAGGGATGTACAGAGAGACAGAAGGAGCAAACGGTAAATTGTTGGACAATTTTTCAGCCCTTAGTAAAATCGAAATCTTCTCTAGGAGTTTTAGGAGATGAAACAGGCACATCATGTGACAGAGAATAAGAAAAGAGGAAAGAAATAAAAGGAACGGTCTTCACAAAAATACGTGGGATGAGTTTTAATCAACTGAGCTCATTTTTCTACCAGCTCTCAATGTCTATTCCAAACGTCACTCAGATTTATAAATGCATCTACTTCTTCAGTGAACAGGAAAAAGCAACTGCTCAAAAGCACTTCCACACCTGCCCCTGCATTCTGCTAGGAGGATGATTTAATTCACAGAACCACTGAAACTCATGTCTAGGTGACCTCCACGCCTGTGCATAATCTCCAAGAAGGGCTACCCAAAATTGGTGCTTCAACTTGGTCAGTGACTATTACGAGGACCAGATGGGCTCCACCAGACAAACATGTATTTCTATCCATCTTTGGAAGTAGAGGCAACGAGAATGGCTCTGTCCCAGCAACTATCCCATTTTCTTTGTGTATTCATAATTTCTTGGCGAGGAGAAGCGCTATAAAACATCGTGTCTCCGTTCCCCAACTGACATGAGGGTAACAAATACATGTTCTTCATCCACTCTGGCATCACGGTGACAGATACGGAGGCCAAACGGCCAAGGCCGAAATCTGGTACGAGTTTAAACTCGCTTAGACTTGTGAACTTCGCAGAGTGGAAGGGTAGCTCATGTTTTTATTGTGCTAACATTTCTTGCACCAAAATTGGGGTTCTCTGCGGATGCTCATGTCACCCTGCTGTTTCCCCTCAAACTGTCTGGTTGCTCTTCACTCCACAGATTCAAATGGCATTTTCCACTTTCAAAGGTCTACAAACCATCATATGTAATATCCCCAAATTACACTGGTTGGTCGGGGGAGGAGGGTGGATGGGAGAGAAATGACATGTGGCTTTTTAATCAGGCAGTTCAGGATTTTAACTCTTAAGAGCTCTTTGCCCTAAAGCAAGCTATTACACTTCTCAAGATCTCAGTTTCTTATTAAAAACAAAAAAATGGAGCTAATGCCTCTTCGTTTGCCGGACAATTTTGAAAATCAACAGTAAAGTCTTCTATGTACCTGGCACAGAGTATATGCTCAGTATACTTGTAAGTAGTTATTATTACTAATAATGCCTCTGTAACTAAATCACTCACTGATTTCAAACTGAATTCTCCTGTAAATAATTATATTATACATGAAGTTTCCTTCCCAACTATTTTCCCTATTGGACTAATTTTTAAAATGGTGGTTTCCTCTGTAGAAAAATAACTTTACACAATACTTCAGCCATAAATTATACAAAGAAATAAGCCTAAGGAACCACATACTCATACATGGGGGTTAAAATTCTGGATTTGGCCTGAAAATGCCTAAAGTAAGACTGAAATAGAATTTAAAATATACTGCAAATATTCCAAATTTTTTAACACCAAAATACATATATACATATGCCCTCTGATGATATCAGGAAGTACTGATAGTACTCGACTAGTAACATGGATACCCAGGCTCATGAACTCTAAAACATGCCTTGAAGCCTTAACCTCATTCTCTCCACTGATTCTAAATTAGTATATCATGAAACTTGCTGGATCCAAATCAAGTCCTTATATTGAAAAATCCACCTTAAACCAGATTTCCCCAAACCTCATTAATATCCCATCTTTGGCCTTTTCCTTCTAAGACACTATTTTAAGGCTCTGTCAAGGTCATGATCCATGACCACAGTGAGCAATGAACTCAGTGTTGCCTTATAAACAGGTCATTTGAGGCGTATTTTCAAGAAGCAAGCATCCGACACCCACATAACAATAGTTGTACGTTTATGGGTTTGGTCTAAAGAGAATGGCATTACAATTGGCCTTTCAAGAGAAGCCTCAGCTCATAGATCACAACTGCGCAGTGTCACCAAACACGGGATAGCCAGAGCACAGCCACTTTTCTAAGCAAGTTGGAGGCCCCTCCTAGTGGCCAAGTGCTATCCAGCCCCTGATGAAAAGCCTTTTGTTTTTTTTTCTATTGATTCTTCCAAACTAGGACTTCTTTATCTTCACAGTGATGGCACCTCCATCCACAATGCAAAGTAAAACACTGAAGCAATAATACCAATATTTCAGCCTAGTTTTGGAAACGACTCTGAGGGTTTTTGGCCCGCACTGCCTAGATAAACTGCCCACATTGATCTAATCCACTCGATAATTGCTCAATTCCCCACTTCACTGCCCAGATGTAGCCAAATTTCTCCCCGTGGACAGAGAAGAGGTAGTGACAGCTTATAACTGAAAATGTGCCAAACTGCACGTGTGACAAGTAAGGCGGAGGCCATGTGTGATGGTTCAGGCCCGGAGTGTCCCAATCCGCTTGTCAGAGGAGCCGCGGTGTGTTTGGGGACATGTAACTTGGATTGCACTGGCATCCTGTGACCACAGAAACAATGGAATGTCCTCCTGCTTCCTATTAGCAGCGAGTATAATCTGAAGCCAGGCACCCTGGGACAGAGAGAGGTCGGACACGTCACCCCCTCACTCCAGGGCAAGGTCAACTCCGAGGGAGGAGGGTACACTCTCTGCTCGAAGCTCTGACCATTGGTGAGCACGTGCTGCCACTGCATCCTCGCACTGCCGTGAGCCGTGGCAGTCTTCGAGGCTTAGAGAACACTTCTCAAACAGGACACCCCCAGGGACGTCATCCGCGTGCCATACGAAGCGGTGTAGGTAAGGACACAGCCGCCGACCACGAACGCACCTTCCTGTGGGAGCGCCTCTGCTGCTCTGTGCCCCCGCAGAACTGCCACACACCAAGTGTGCAGGGGCAGGCGATGACAGAGGGACAGAGGGGCCGCGGGCAAGAGAGGAAAATCCACGTCGGCAGTCACCGGTTCGTAGGCTCAGCCGTTTAGTATGAATGCCCTTTAGGGTCCGAGCTCTGAAGATACAATGTCACCACTTTACCCGAATGATGTCACATAAAAATATTACACACCATTTTTGATATTTGGGAAGTATTAACTATGGGTTGTTCTAAAGCAGGGGGGTCCCACCTTGTGGCTTCCCTGGGCCACACTGGAAGAAGAATTATCTTGGACCACACATAAAACGCACCGACACTAAAGACAGCTGATGAGCTAAACAAAAAACAAACAAACAAACAAACAGGTGGTAAAAACATCTCCTAGTTTTTAAGGAAGTTTACGAACTTGCGTCGGGCCGCATTCAGAGCCGCCCTGGGCCGCGTGGGGCCCGCGGGCCCCGGCTTGGACGAGCGTGCCCTGCGGGGTTGAAGAACAGGAGCTGATGTGGTCTGGGAGCCACAAGGTGCCTTCCTACAGAAGGGAGCGTTGGGCATCCATGGGCAGGGGGAGAAGGTGCTAACGAGCATGGAGAATGACAGACGAAGAAAGGAGACAAGCAAAAGGAGCCCACGGAGAGGCCGTGACGTGAGCCCAGGACCCCGCGCACCTCCCTGGTGAGTCTTCTGGGGGTTTCAGTTCAGCAGGTCGGGGTGGGGCCCGGGATTCTGCATTTCTAACGAGCTCTCAGGTGAGGTCAGTGCCGCCGGCCCGGCCCCGCACTGTGTGCAGCGAGGGTCCAAGGACCCACCCGAGGTCAGAGCAGAGAGTCAGGGAGAGCTGGTGCTGAGGCCGAAGGGCTCGGCGGAGGTCAGACCACGCGCCTGCGCGGGGCTGCGAGGCGTGGGAGCCACGACGAGCGCGGTGCACTCTGCTCTCTCTAAATAAGCTTCTGGGGAGCTCATGTTCGCCGGGAGACAGCACTTCGCAGTATCTACAGTGTGAGTGAGAGCAAAGGTGTTTATGGACTTCAGGGCTTCTAAGAGCCAATAAAGTACAGCTCCTTCATCACAGACAGCCCATTAACAACCCATGTTTATTAGTAAAAAGCCTCTGAACTTAATACGCTTTTGTCAGCAAAAGTAATTGATCTTGGCCGGTTAATTTGGCTGCTTTTACGGACTGAGGACTTGCCACCCCCTTAAGAGTGTCCGATGGCTCTGTGGGCTCTCCTCCCGTCAGTAAGCAATTGCCAAGAACGCTGAGCCCGTGGGCTTCTTAAAACGGTTTGGTGGAGAGCACGCAGACATCTCTCACTGGCATCTTGGTCTTGAGCCCTACGACCGTGAAGACATCGAGTTTTACAGAAATGTCTGTGCCAACTGCCACCATCCTGTTCCCTGAGAACTGGACTGCAAAAAGGCGCCCAGAACCGTTTGCTGTTCAGTTAGGCAGGTAAAGCCTCAAGCTTCAACAGAAGAGAAGCAGCTGCGTGCTTTAACCAATGCTCGGTGTGCTTTATAAACTACTCTCTCCTTGTGCCCGGGGAAAGGGTCATCTTTCTGCTTTAAAATGAATCTAGGACTAATTCACACTGCACACGTGCCAGGAGCAACACACTCTAACACGACGCAGATGACTCCACGGAAAAGCTAAAGGAACCCAAGGTTTAAACCGCCTAATGGGTACTGGGATTCTGGAGAAGACATTCTCTTGGCTCTCCTACCTACATAACAAGTAAATAGGGATGATACAGTTTAAGAAGTAATAGTAAAGCGTTTTTTTACATGAGTCATGATGATATGCACACCTAAAAATGTTAAGACGCCCTACTGCTGGAATGGGTAACAGCGAAATTGTGAAATCCTCTCCAGATATCTTCAAATGTTAGCATGTTGTCAACCGTCTGGAATGCCATATATACTGTCTCAACCTAAATCGAGGATGTAAAATCATGCGTAAGGCATTCGTCCCATTATCTAAGGAATCCATCTCAATGAGACAAAGTATCTTTCTGGTTGTCTGCCTGTCACCACATCAAAAAAACATGGGTAGACAGAGGTTCACAGATTTGGAGAGTGTAAACTAAGAGGGCTGGACATAAAATACAAGCCACTTGGCACATATGATACTTCCCAGAGAGAGCGGGGCACCTCGGGGTCAGTAACTCACCCATCAGAGATGGGTAGTATCACTCGGGGTGTTCATGCGTGCACCGCTGCACAGGGTGTGCTCCTGGGCAGAGGGCAGGCTATCCAGTGATATCTATCCAGTGATAGTTGGTCTCCTTGGCAAGGAGGCGCTGGCTGGCTTCAAGGGGCAGGACTATCACAGTTTGGAAGGGAAGACCCCACTGGTTTGAGTATACTGTATCACGAACGGCGGTATGAAAGGTGAAAGGCCTTCCAGACAAGGGAGCAGTAGGAGAAAGCCTGGAGGCGTCCGAAGGAGTAATGGTTTAGGAAAGAACAAATGATCCAGTATTCCAAGGACATGTGGATGCAGGTGGACATGTACGTGTGTGCGTGTGCATATATGCTTATGTACGCAGATACACAAGTATCAACGTGTGTGTGTGTGTTCATGCATATACACTTATGTACTCAGATACACAAGTATCAACGTGTGTGTGCATGTGCATATACGCTTACGTACTCAGGTACACAAATATCAATGTGTGTGTGTGTGTACATATATGCTTACATACTCAGGTACACAAGTATCAACATGTGTGTGCATGTGCATATACACTTACGTACTCAGATACACAAGTATCAACGTACGTGTGTGTGTGCATATATGCTTACATATTCAGATACAAAAGTATGAACGTGTGTGCATGTGTGTGTGTACATATATGCTTACGTACTCAGATACACAAGTATCAATGTGTGTGTGCATATACACTTATGTACTCAGATACACAAGTATCAACGTGAGTGTGCATGTGCATATACGCTTACGTACTCAGATACACAAGTATCAACATGTGTATGCGTGTGCGTGCAGATACGCTTATGTACTCAGATACACAAGTATCAACATGTGTGTGCGTGTGCATGTACACTTATGTACTCAGATACACAAGTATCAATGTGTGTGTGCGTGTGCGTGCATATATGCTTACATACTCAGGTGCACAAGTATCAACGTGTGTGTGCATGTGCATATATGCTTACGTACTCAGGTACACAAGTATCAATGTGTGTGTGCGTGTACATATACGCTTACGTACTCAGGTACACAAGTATCAACGTGTGTGTGCATATACACTTACGTACTCAGATACACAAGTATCAACGTGTGTGTGTGTGTGTGTGTGTGTGTGCATATACGCTTACATACTCAGATAACAAGTATGAATGTGTGTGTGTGCATATATGCTTACATATTCAGATATAAAAGTATGAACATGTGTGCATGTGTGTGTGTACATATATGCTTACGTACTCAGATACATAAGTATCAATGTGTGCGTGTGTGTGCATATACGCTTACGTACTCAGATACACAAGTATCAATGTGTGTGTGCATATACACTATGTACTCAGATACACAAGTATCAACGTGTGTGTGCATGTGCATATAAGCTTACGTACTCAGATACACAAGTATCAACATGTGTATGCGTGTGCGTGCAGATACGCTTACGTACTCAGATACACAAGTATCAACGTGTGTGTGCGTGTGCATATACACTTACGTACTCAGATACACAAGTATCAATATGTGTGTGCGTGTGCATGTACACTTATGTACTCAGATACACAAGTATCAAAGTGTGTGTGCATGTGCATATATGCTTACGTACTCAGATACACAAGTATCAATGTGTGTGTGCATGTGCATATACACGCTTACGTACTCAGGTACACAAGTATCAACGTGTGTGTGTGCGTGCATATACGCTTACATACTCAGATACACAATATGAATGTGTGTGTATGCATATACGCTTACATACTCAGATACACAAGTATCAACGTGTGTGTGTATGTGTGTGTACATATACGCTTATGTACTCAGATACACAAGTATGAACGTGTGTGTGCGTGTACATATACACTTATGTACTCAGATACACAAGTATGAATGTGTGTGCATGTGTGCTTGTACATATACACTTACATACTCAGATACACAAATATGACTGTGTGCATGTACATATACACTTACGTACTCAGATACACAAGTATGAACGTGTGTGTGTGCGTGTACATATACACTTACGTACTCAGATACACAAATATGAATGTGTGTGTATGCATGTGTGCTTGTACATATACACTTACGTACTCAGATACACAAATATGAATGTGTGTGTGTGCGTGTACATATACACTTACGTACTCAGATACACAAGTATGAACGTGTGTGTGTGTGTGTGCTTATATGCTTACGTACTCTGAGATATACAAGTATGAATGTGTGTGTGTGCGTATGTGCGTGTACATATACACTTACGTACTCTGAGATACACAAACGTGAACATGTGTGTGTTGGGGTGCATATATATATACACACATATATACACTTACACATTGTAGTTCACTGTTGCTGCCCGGCCCACATCTCAGCCTGACCACCCGAGTGCACATGCCAGACTTCCACTGCCTGCACCTGTATGTCTTCCTCGTGCTGCTAGAGGCCACTCTGCCACCTGAGTGGCAGGCTCAAAATGAGACACAATCAATGTGCCCCGGGGAGAGACCGAAGAGGGTATAAATGTACCTCGTCTCTCTCACCCCTCAGGCAGGAACTTCTTGGGCACAAATGGTACACTGGCTTCCACACTTTGCCCGCAGGAGTGAGCTCTGGTCACACACAATGGTACCCACTTGGTGACATCCCCTCGACTGGCCGTGTCCCTCCTCGCCTCATCTCCACATTGCTCTGCTAGAATATTCTCCATCTCCTACAGAATGAGTGGCACACAAATACTTGACTTGGGGCCTGTTTCTGGGGGAATTCCAAACTTAGACATGTAAATGTGTGTATTTGCATTTTTATTTAGAGGCACATTTGTATGGATTCGTATGTGTGTGGGTATACACACTCATAGATGTAGACGTACTCGTACGTGCATACAAACCTACATGCACGCAAATACTGCACACGGCTGAAAGGCATGGGTGTGTCTGTATCGGTGTCTGTGCAGCATTGCTCTTGTCTTTTTCACCAAGCACAGCAGGCTATCACACCCAGCCTTCTCTTACTACGGCAGAACCTGCAGCCGAGGCCACTCCTGGGAGCTCCTCCGTGGGTTTGGCCTCACACCGACCCTGTCCGAGGCCCTGGTCCAGCTCTGCCCTCTCACTCAGCAAGACAGCACCTCACCCCTCCCACACCTTCCAGGCCGAAGCTTCCAAGCCCGCTGCCAGGCAGCCCTGTCACATCCCGGGGCCTCGTGCTGCCGGGGCCCGGCCGCCCACGTGCAGTATTACCTCCTAAAACAACATCTGCACAGTTACCCCTCTCGAGACAAGGCCATTTCCTGCCAAGACACTATTTATTTTTTTAGTGCAATACATCAAAAGGTAGGAAAATGAAAAAAAAAAAATTAAAAACCAGGTTCTTTTAATAACAAGCTGCAGAAAAGCAAGCTTACACCTCAAATGTTTGTAGCCACGAAAAGAAACCTGCTCTCACGGCCCTCTCCTTCCCCAGCCTTACTCCCAAACGTCCTGCCCTCAGCTCGGGCTCCATTCTCCCCGCGCTTATCCTGTCCGGGTCAAGACTGGCATCGGGAATACAAAGCCACTAGCTGGCCCCTAGGTGCTCAGGGTGGTGACAGGGAGAACTAGAAAGAACACGGGATTCGGAATACAAGAGGGGAAGAAATTCGACGTAGGAATATGGAAAATGATTTAGACTGTAGGTCTGGCGCGGTCACTAAGCAGGAAAACTTGGGTGACTAACATCGTCTTTGAATTTTCATTCCTTCGACCACCAATGAGAGCGGGACGCCTGCGGGCCTGTCTGCGGGCCTGCCCTTGGCCCGCAGGGGTCTCGCTCGGCTCGCTGTGTGTGGAAACACTTGCAACCGGAAAGCTGTGAGAACATTTTGAATGTGTGGCCCTTGCACATACAATCCCGAAACTCACTTCCGGTCCCCGACATGGAATGCCTCAGTTTGAATGTCGTTGGTAAACCTGCAGGACCCGCCACCCTCCTGGCCACCTCCTAAGTGTCCGCCCCAAGGGGGCCGCCCGCCCGCCCAGGGGCACCTTCATGGCGAAGGCATTTCACTCAGGGGCAGACTGAGAATTTCCTCCTTAGATGGGCCTTGCTCTCCCTCAATTTGCCCAAAAGAGTGAAACTCCTTCAAACAATTATCGGAGAAGTTTACAGCTACAACTATGGAAGAAATAACATTGAAGAACGAGCAGTATTTAACGACAAATAGAATTTATTTACAAAGAAAAGAACACAGACCTATTTAACCACAATCGGCAAGAAAGGAGAGGCCGAGCGAGTTGAATGTGAACGTGTGAGCTCCTACGCATCTCGTTACTCCAGTACGGTGCGCACCACACACCTCCTATCACACATTTGTGTGCATACAGGTCACGTCCTGTATGTAATGTGGACTCACTGTCCCGTGTGTGCGTGTGCGCTGTAGGAAGGGGAAAGACCGGAGAAAAAAGTGACAAGTGCTATGATTTATGACGCTCCACATATGATTCCACTTTGGTGAAATTGGGATGCCAGAGTTCCCCATATTTTTTAATATTGTGAGATGCATACTGCATGTTCTTTATTCCATAAGATTAAAGCTTTAAAAGTATATGGTTGTACTAACTCCCTACTGTAAATAACGTGGGCAGCTGCTTAGGGCTAGGTCCCCATCACCACCATCACCACCATCACCACCAAATGATCTCCTTCCAAATTTAAAGCACGAAAATAAAAAGGATCCCCTTAAAATCGCATCACGAGCCGAGCGCCCCTTCTCAGTCCTGAGCGCGCCGAAGACGCCCTCGGTACATGATTACACGTCAGCAGAGCCGGCGAAGGCAAGCCCGTGGCTTCGTCTCACTAATCCCTGCTCGGCCTGGCATCCACAGTTTGGGGGCCACTTCCTCCTGTCCATTCCCCCCGAGGGGACGAACCAGCCCTCGGGTCAGCTCCTCTCACCCTGCGCAATCCACCGAGGCAAGCTGCGCCTGTCCCGCCTGCGGCCCATTAGGAAAGAGCGCAGGGTGGGGGCGGAAACCTGCCCCTCTCCTCACCCTCCGACCGGAGCTTCTCCATCAGGAGTGACCTCACACTCCAGGGAGCAGGTGGCAGTGTCTGTGGACATTTTTCGTTGTCACAACAGACTGGGTGGGTGCTTCCGGAACCTCATGGGATGCTGCTAGACCTCCTACAGTGCAGGGGACAGCCCCCAGCGCGAAGAACTACCCACCCCAGGACGTCCGCAGTGCCAAGGTCAAGAAACCTGCCGGAGAGACAGGCGCTTTGCCTTGGTTCAGAGGGACAGGAAGAGAGGCCACCACGGGAGGCAGGGCTGCTCCATAAGTCCCAGCCGCAACTCACCACAAGGAGAGCCCTTGGAGACCCCGGGCGGTACTTACGACGCAGGAGCACTTGGTACATTTGCTTCCTTCCGGCTGGAAGTCCTCCCCTTCTCGGTACTGCACGCCCTCAAACACACAGCCTGGGGGGCAGAGCAGAGTTCAGCATCAGGGCTGCAGCCTTCATTCAGTCGGATACCATACTCGTATGCACTGCTCCGCCATCCCCCTCCGCCCCCAGAGCGCCGAGCAGAGCGTGCGCTTTAACGAGAGGACAAGGTCATTTCAGAGCATAAAGGAAAACGTACAAAAGATTGGCATGGGCACCGAAACCCAAAGATGCTAGAAGACACGGAAGAAGCTGGAAGCCGGCTCAGACCGAGGAGGAGCCCTGCACAGTCTGAGGGGCTGGAGGAGGCAGACAGAAGGCGGCCAGGGAGCGAAGCCCATCACAACCCAAAGAGCCAATGACACAGAGAGCTGCCACCCGGCGAATAGCCAGGAACCCACCAGGCCCCCTGTACCTGCGATCTTACTCCAACTTCACAGTGAACCCACAAAGCAGGAACTCTTGTCACTGTCCCCATACACGAGGAAAAGGTGTCTCAGGGAGAGAAAATCAGTCACCTGAGATTCAGACTAAGCTCTGGCCCATTGGCCACCCCGTGCAGAGGGTCAGGCACCAAGGCAAGAAGAGGGAAAAGGAGGTCGGGAGGCGCCACTCCATGTGCTGCGACCGGGGCAGTGGCCCCCACCAAGTTCAGCTACAAATAGAACCGAAGGCCCAGGGGCAGGGGAGTCTCCTTTCAGACAGGTGCTCAGGACACTGCTGCATTTTTCAGAGCTCACCGATGACCTGGAGCATAGGCTGGCCCGTGACCCCACATCCCCGTGCCACAGGGAAGACCGTCAGCTAAGGGCAAAGCCTCTTTTCTCAGGTCTGTCCTCAGGAGCTGCTCTGCCAGGACAGCTGAGGTCACTTTCCACACAGCAGACAGTGCTGGAAGCACCAGTGGCCAAAACTCTGCAAAGGGAGCGCTTGCGAAACACTGACTCACGCCCCCGGGGGTAAGTGCTCCGGGCCTGCCAACTGAAGTCATCAGCAGGACCCACCAGACTCCGGACGCAGCTGGTTTCCGACAAAGAGAAACAAGCATTACCCATAAGCACCGGGTCCGGCTGCCGGCCCTGCCTGGGTTAGTGGCCCTTCGTCCGAATGGAAGATGGAGACAAATGCTCCCGAGTCTGAAGATAAACAGTGGAGTGAAACTGTTTTTAAAGTCTTGTTGATGCCCACACATGTCATCGACCACCCCCTGGCGGTTCCCACTGATGGGGGAAGACCTGGTGAACGTGGGTCACCCCAGGGGCCGTATCTCAGCATCGTTAATAATGGCAGGTACCTGGTCGTCTCTTCTCAAAGGACACTGCTGACAAAGGGTCTTCAATCCTGTGTGGTTCTGCCACACAGACTATCAGATGATGAGCCATAACAACCTACACCGGGCGACTTTAACAGGTAATTTTAAATGAAAATTCCATGTAAACAGTTCCCATCACAGCTTGCCATCCCTGAGCAAAGATCAGAAGAGAGGAAGGCACAGACACCCAAGAGTGCTCTGAAGAAGCTGACCACAAACGGCACGTGTGTGTCATTCCGTGGAGCGGCACTCCATGATCAAGACTGGTGTCCGTCCTGAATCGCCAAGGCTTCCCTTCTCTGTCCCCATGCAGACTGGGCTGAGTCCTCCCTCCCAAGGCGAAGGACCCAGCATTTTGATTTGCATCCCAAAGGCTGGCCTTCAAAATGAAGGAGAGGGAGCCAAGTTGATTCTTGACCCCATAACTGAGGGCACACAGCTTGCCCAGGTGTCCAGGAACAAGTGGTGGCACTGGCACGCTGACTTTTAAAGATCTGCCTCCCAGGGTATCTGGAGCCGAGCAGAACAATTCCCATGGTGTAGGGGGTGGTGGGAAGTCATACAATATGGTGGCCAAGAAAGAGAAGAAGTCACAGCGCAACCCCACCTTGGGCCAACACTCACAGGCCCTGGGCAGGTACTTATTCTCACCGGGTCTAAGTCCTTCCTCTGTGACCTGTGGACATGAGCACCTAGCACTGTCGTATGTGCAATCATGGCGGGCAGCCTTCCCTTCCTGGGAACTCACCCAGAACACGAAGGGGAGGAAGCAATTGTGCAAACAGAATGATTTCAGCTGCTGACATAAATTCACTATTGTGTGTGTACACACAATTTCCAAGGCAGCCTAAAAAGATGCCTTCTTCCCGAGGAGGAATGTTATAGATGCTGCGCTGATTCTGTATCAATGAAGTATAGTCTACTCAACACAACTGAATTCATATTTAAGAGCAATGATAACTTCTAAATCCATACAGCATAAAGAACTGGCTCTGTTCTCAATCTCAAGCTTGTCTGGGTACATGAATTATGTGAGGCCTGGGTCCCCCCCTCAAAGATTCTGATGGAATTGATCTAGGCATTTGGATTTATTTCTTAAAGTTTCCTGGTGAGCTTAATGTGTAGCCTAGAGAACTACTGTTCTAATGTAATAAAGATCTTTTAGGCATTTAAGAGTGTGGTTACGTGACACAAAGCATATTTAATGTATTCAGAAGAAAAGGTGCTCAAGCAACTTCTGTTCGACAGATACAAAATAACTCTTTTATGGAAAGAATTATTTTACTTTCAATCCGTTTGGGGCCTCCATGTAAGCTCATCCACTAAGACTTCATGGAAATCCGATCGTGGAAAGTAAGTTTGGCTCGCTAAGGACTGTCCAGGGAATCAGGAAGGTCAGAAGTGGACAGAGACTGCCCTTAATGTCACGCAAAGATGAGAAAAGACTGGACTCCGGGAGGGACTCAGGTCCAGGCACATTCCAGACCGTGGAGGGAAACGGCAGGTGCCTGCGAATGAGCAGGGCTCCTATTTGCAGAGTGCCCCACCGTGTTGCCTTAGCCAGGCCCCAGGAAGGTTTGCAAAACAGAAGGCTCTTGGAGATCAATCTCAGAACAAAGCATAGCTGGGAGAATCGCCTCCAGTGAGGAAAAAAGCACTCAGAATAAAACCCAGATAGCAGAGCATCTGTCTCAGCGACTGGGCCAGGGGCTTCAGAGATGAGAAAAAAATCTCTCACCCCCAAAGCCCTGGACTCATACTGAAGGGCAAGGAAAGGTGCAGGAGGCCTTTGCAATTCTGCTCAGGGAAGTAAGAGGCAACACTCCAGCCACAAAGGAGAGATCCCTGTGCTGTCAGCTAGGCAGCGGGGCCCTCCAAAAGGACAGTGGGTCCAACTTCTTGCACCACACTGCAGGACTGCGACCAGCAAAACCCCAGGCTGAATTCGCTGAGGGACACAGCTCTGTTTTCAGAACACATCTGGTCACCTCATCACCAAGGCAGGCTCTGGCAGAGGTATTGCAATCTGAAGCAGAAAAAAAGGCATTTCTGGTAGCAAAGGAAAGCCACAGCCTTCCCTTCCAAAACAAGCACTACCTGTGGCCCTGCGGAGTGGAAGGCAGGCCTCCCGAGCCCGGAGCGCCCACATGCCAAGACCTACAGCACATTGCATTCATCTCGGGCTCGCCAGCGGGGCCGCCCGGACGTTTCTACGCAGAGGAACTTGCTCTCGAAAGCCATTAGGTGCACAGATGTAAAGTGAGGAAAATTCCAGTCAGCAAAAGGGGAAAACATGCACTCATGAGCGAACGCAGAGGTTTCCACAGTATGGTGCCGCTCCCAGGAGCCCTGAAGCCTTGCCCCGTCCCGAGAACGTTACCTGGACACGTGGGGCAGCACGCTCCCAGATGCTTGGAAGGGTTTTTACAATGAACAACGCATCGCACCTCAGACTCCGTGACAACGCCTTCCTGAAAAACAGAATGCCACAAGCAAAGTCAGCCCAGAATATCCACCAAGGAGTTCATTTAGTTTTGGAAAGTCACCAAGGTAATAGAGGTGTCCAGACACAAAACGTGCCAAGTGCGGGTGGGTGTCAGGTCCAGGGGTTCGTGGCCCAAATGAGGTCAGACCTCCTCGGCTCAGTCTCTTGATGCTTTCAAACTCAGAGTGTGTCCAAATCCTGTCACCCATTGTCCTTTACCCTCTCCTTAGTCTTTCTCTTTGGCCTTTATTTATTTATTTATTTATTTATTTATTTATTCGTTTTTTTTTTTTCACTGTGAAAACTATTTTATTTATACTCATGTATAAAAACATGGCTGTATTATCATGTTTACATACATACCAATATTGGAAACAGAGTTTGATAATGAATCACATCTAAATTTTATGAAGAATACACAAACATTAAAACACTGATTGGTTATAAAAAGCAGAGTTGGGGGAACTATTAGCTATCTTTTCATTTTTATTAAAGAGCAGCACCCACTGAGAAGCATCAAATCCATTAGTAATATTCATCTGTACTGCAAAATCATATACACAGAAAAGTTCATGACTGTATTGGCTTTATTACTTTTACTAAGCCATTTTACCTTCCTCACGCGCAATGCAAGAAATAAAACAATACGAAAAAGAAAGTCTTCATGACTATTCATGGTGAGAAGGGTCTGCTTCATTCTGCAGGCCTGGACTTACTATGCAGTAGGGACACATCATGGATCAAAGTACCATTTTTTGTTCTGACTCACTGAATAGAATCTCATGAAGATTTGGTGACTGGACTAACTCCAGGGGAGCTGTGATAGACTAAACCATTTCTGTGGAACCCACAGATCTCAGTAAGAAAAGACCCTCTACCAGAAAAGATAACAATCAGTCTATCCATAAATTATACCTCTAGGCTCTTTCTTTAGTGCAAGGTAGAAAGGGGACCCTTTCTTGAGTACATGAATACAAGAACTGCTGTGGTCTAGAGATTGCTGGATTGATAATGCATCTGTTATAACAAAGATAAAGTAGACATCAAAACCATCGTCAGATTAAGAAACTTCCACAACTTGTCTCAATTCTTCAAATAATGGAGCAAGTTCCTTTGCCTGACTGACAACTGAGTTGAACCACCTGGTAAGTGTTATAGTAAGAGATGATACTTTTATTTTTTGAAAGTCCAAGTTTTCTCCTTTTTTGATCTGTTGCAAGGGCAAAAGTAGCTAAGAAACCCGGTCTGAAAGCATGCTCTGTCTGGGGCATTATCACAGGCCACTTTAGCTATAGGCACTCCCGCTCCACTTGACACAAAGCATGGAGCCCTTCAAAACTTGGGAATTTTTCATGCAGGAATTGTGTTAGGTCATTGTCATGATGAATCCTTTCTCCCACAGCTTCAGCACCCTTGCCTGGTTTCTGGGTTTCCTGGTTCTCTGGGCATCAGGATTCTGGGCTGCCTGCTGTCAATTCAGGGACAACCTCCTGGTGTCTCTGAGAGCTGCCATAACATGACTTGTGCCCTCCTCTGTGCTCCAGGGAGCACTTGCTATTCCTCTGAAACCTGGTGACACAAAACTGTCTCAATTGTCTCATTCTTTCTTTTCAACCTGGTATTTAAGACCTTCTTGTTGTCAGCCAATAGCGACAGTCTTGCTGTTCATTTGCAATTGTTAAGTTTTCAACACTTAACTGCATTTTCTATAATTGTTATTATAATTTAAAGCCACTAGCTATGATGCAAATGTACAAGCACAATATTCCAGATTGGCATCTAGAAACCTAAATCCTTAGCACCCTTCAAGAAAAACTAGACCAGCTGTGCAATCTTAGAAATTTCATTCCATCTTTTTGAAGACATTCAATAAAACTATTATAAAGTTCATATTATGCATATCAAAATAGAGACTTTAGGTCAAATGACTCATCTGTAAACTGATCTTGGAATTCTAATATTTTAATGTCAACCAAAACATTTTAAAATTAATTTTCAGAGTTGGCTTTTGAAGAATTTTCACCATATTCTTTACCTGTTTTATAAATAGATTTGTGCATTCATTTGTTTGTTTCAAATTAGTTTGAGTGGAGGGGTAGCACAAGCTAAAACAAAAAGTAATAACTTGACAAGCAGATCATTTTCTTCATCACGTCTGCTACCATATCACCTCAAGCCAACAAGGAAGGTTATATCCTAAACGTCTTCGTATCTGTAAGGCCTGAGGCTTTCACCATCAGTGGAATTTATTGTGGTCCATATCACATTGGGAAAGAAAAATAACAACTGCCCAAAATACCGTAGCACACAGCACCAGAAAAGGCTCTGTGCTTCAGCGAGCTTAGCTATGTAGCCGAAGCAACACGAAAACCTATGGCTCAAGGTCATCTTCCCTTCGTTATCTGCAACCCAGATGGCGGATTCAGGTTAGTTCCCAGCATGCATTTCCTGTCTGCAATCTTTGGATTGTCCTTTCCCAGTGAATAACTAAAAGTGGAAAATAAAGGTAAATTTTTCATCATCAGAACTCCTTTAGTAGGAGGATATTAAAAAAAAAAAAAGGCTGAAATTCAACTCAACTGTAAATAAATAAACCAGATCATGAGACGAGCTATCGTGTCAGGTACCTAGTTGGGCTCAGTATCTGCAGGCTCTACCAGAGAGGTTTTAATGACAGCTCCTACTGCTTACAACCACCCTGAGACAGTACTATCCTCAGGTTATGGGGGATGGAAGTGAGGTCCAGAGAGCTTAAGTAATAAGTTCTATGAGCGGCAGGGCCCTTGCTACAAGGTACTCTCTCCTCTGTTACTGAATCTGTGCCCTGCAAAGGCAAGAGCTTGGAGAGAGAAGTGGTGATTGCGTCATTCTGAGGAGACCATCTTAAATGCCTACTTCCCTGACAGGTGCCAGTAAATGGTCATTTCTTGCATTCAGAGTTGAGGTCGCCTTCCCTAAAGAAGGACACAGGTAAGCAGAAATGAGAGGGTCTCCATCCTGCAGTTCAACATTTTCTGACTCCCAGGGCTATTGGTTCTAAGATCTCTTCCAGACCAACAGCCCAGTATCTTCTTGATATTTCTGGATTATTCTCTCTGGGCCCGGCTGAGTGGCTAGTGACTCAGATGACAGAGTAGAAGTTTCAGTGTTAACAACTGATAATGCCTTAATGCATTAATATTATTCAGTTAACAAAATATTCCCTTCCAGGTAATAGTTTTCATTCAATTTCAACAAAGTCTTCATCTAAAGGGAGGAAAATTCACCATTGGTCCATTCCACTTGAGGATCTTGGAGACTTCTGACTGCTATTAAACATGTTATACTGTACTCCAAAAGGCATGCAGCTGTCTTCTTTAAAAGACAGTGTAGCCATGGCTTTCAGAGGGCCCCTATCAAAGAATGGACATTTCATTGGTCAAGAAGCACAGTGAGGGAGTGGGGATGCAAATTTTAGAATAAACATAGGCTTCTGATGTTATTAAAACTCATTGCTTTCATTTCTTTGTCCCATGAAGCTGATTGAATCTATAACCTGGAATAAAAATTCAACAAATATTCAACAAATATATGCTGATGGAAAGATAACTGACTCCGGGTGGTGAACACATAATGCAAAACATGGACGATGCCCTGTAGAATTCTACACCTGGAATCTATGTACTTTTTACTAACCCATGTCATCCCAATAAATTTAACAATAAAACCCCCCACAAATATTTATTCATTCAATTAATCTATTGTTTACATCTGTTCTATTACTTATTTTCACAAATAACTTAGATTTACTACATAAATAAGCTGGATATTTAATCAAACAAATAACTGAAGATCTTAATAAGTGAACATGCCCAATGTGGGTATATAATAAGAACATGAATACATAAAATTCGGATTCCAATAAACTACATATGAACATACTTGACATAAGAGCAGAGAGAATACACTTTATTATTCTAACCATTCTTTCTCTTTTAAATGCAAAAGCACATCCTTGGACAGTGAAGCAGGGCTAGGGATAAACTGATTTAACAGCATCTTTTCTACAGAGAAGAATTTTTAAATTACGTGAAAATTAGATGAGCAGCTTTTAGAGCATTACTTTAGAGACAGAAACGGAGCCTGAAAATTTAGAGTCTTCATTTCCCCTCTCGTTTATCTTGCCGTGTTTAAGACCCGTATGATTAGAGCCACGTAAAAATCAGTGTTCTGTCCAGAGTTCAGCAAGCACCGTAGGAGCAGAACGCACGGTTCTCCAATTTGTCAGGTTGCAATCACTGAGGCTCAGTGTACTAATTGCTTTGATGAATATAGTGTATACAGACTGGCTCCGATTCAAGATGCTCCTAAATCAAAGGAGGAAAACATATATCCTCTCCTAATAATACCTCTTCCTGGTTACAGGAATTTGTGTTTTGCTTAAAGTTGACTCACAGGAAGACATGAATTGTCCCCAAGGACAGATGCATCTTCTAGGAGTTTTTCCAGGCAGAAGTTCACAATGGTGAACATTTCCTCTACGTTTCTGGAAGTGAGTCCTATACAACCCCTATCTTGTACATGTCTTGTTACGGTGAATGCCATGATAAATATGTACAAGGATACAGGTGTTTTTTTTTTAATTTTTAGTTTTTGGATATGTCTTGTGTTGGCTGAAAGGAACTTCTAAGGAGGACTTTGGAGATTGCTTTGTGCTGAAGAGTGAAAGGTGGACTTTACCTGGCACTGGCGCAGGACACAGGGCTCTGCAGGACTCTGCCATTTGAAGGAGCTGTTATAGGTGTTTCCTTCATAGGTACAACCTAGACAGGAAACACAGAAGCAGGAAGACAGGCCAAGAATGAATGTGGGTTTCCTTTATCTTTGGAGCAAAATGTTACATCTTCTAAGCCAGGACTAATGACCCCAGGAACCACCATACTTCTTGGCAATTTCCCCCAAACACAGTTAAGATTTTTAAACATCTACCTGGCTTTCACTTACACTAATTCTTTGACTATTGAGAAGTTTAACCTCATAGACTATATTTTCAAATAAAAAACCCAGGTATTAACGAGCTCTCTTGGCCAAATGTATAACCTCATGACGTTATTTATGCCTAGTAAAGAATGAGAGGACTAGGATTAAAAACACCTAAGTGGAATGGGATTTTACATGAGACCAAAATGAACTGAAAAATGCTGAAGGTCAAAAGGGAAGTTTAAAAGATATAGTAGGAGATAAAAGCAAAAATTTAAAATATAAGAAATGACCGCAAAATCCTATGCCCATTTAAGGGTCTTGACAAGCTGCAATTTCACCAGATGAATGCTTCCAAGTCTTACCTCACTGCACTAAGAGCTATGGTTTTGTATTTCACTTTGATTTGACTTTTGTGAACTAGATTAAGGTAATCTGAAACCATCAATGTATGGATTATCACATGTTAATTCACTCATTAGCCAAAAAGTCATGCTCGTTCATTCACTGGTGAAACCAAAAGTCAGAGGCCAGAGATTGTCGAAAAATGCAACAAGCCAGTTAGTTGAAGACCCTGTAGCCGGGGCCAAGGGCATAATGGTGCAGAGGTCACAACCTAGACCTTGAGTTGGTTTGTATAAGTAACACTGTCCACCCTACGTGTTACACTTTTGGAGAAGATGCATCTGGCTACACCTCTAGCCACTGCATATTAGATTATTAGAGGCCCACTGGGCAAAGACATTTATAGGAATAGTCCAACCAGGAACAGTCCAATTACTTAGCCTAGAGGCACAGAAGCAAGAACACACACGTGGTACAACACTGAAATAAAAAGACCTGTCTGTGTGTAGCAATGATGGACTTGTGGCAAGCCAATCAACCTCCATTCCCACCCATTTTTCTCGTCCAAGATACAGAGAGGAGACTCATCTACCTTCCTGAATTCTTGTAGATACTACTGTGGTTATAAAACAACAACAACAACAAAAACTTGTTCATACTTACAAACAGGATAATAAAGGACTCAGGAAAATTTCAGTAGACATTTTCATAAACTTGGAACCACAATCCAAATTCCCAAAGAACTATGAATGATTGAAAAGAGTTCACTAATACTCTCTTCTCTCATTCCTACAAATCAAATTACTAAAGTACACAGCTGATTGGAAACATATTAGGGAAATGCTTTCACTGTATATTTTTTAATTTCCTTTGCATGAAGTGTTACAGCGATAAACTGTTCAACCTTAAGAACCCCTAGCGCACTACAAATACTCACGCCAAACAAAGAATGAATACAGTCAATTCTCAACAATGAAAACCAATATAAAACAATTTGGGCTAGCATAAATCTTACCGAACAAATGCACTTACAATAGACGTGCCATGTGCATGTCTGATCCACTAACAGAGACTCGCTCGGGTAATAAATAACTTGTACCGAGAGATGGAGTCAGGGAAATCAGAGGACCAAATCCAATTCATGCTAAGTCCAAGTAAATATGAAATGCCTGCCAAGTCTGCCAGTGCAGTTTCCAAATATGTTATATATTTTCATCCTCTGGATTAAAAAAAAAAAAAAAACAATTGAAAGAACGGGTGTTTTTGTGCTGCTAAAATAGGGCAGGCAAAGCTCTTGTCTCTTTACTGTGGGGAAGGAAGTGTACTACACAACCCACACAGCCCAAGAAGAGATGGCAGGCCAAGAGATTGTCCTAACAACGCCAGGTCACGTGCACGGGGTTCCCAGGGGTACGGCAGGCCTCTCTGAATTATCCTGACCAATATGGGATAAAAGGTATTGGAACAAGTGGTCCTTGGTGCAGGGAACTCAGCAATGTTTTCTGCTTCAAATAACTGTCAGTTGGAAGTCTGGCTCCTCCACCATATTTTACAATGTCAAGACCGAGGTCAAGTTGTAAAGTGGCTCAATGCTTAACTGCCCCTGTTTGCATGTCAGTCTACCACTGCTGAGTCCATATGATTTTCCCAAATGTTGGATGGGTCTGAATGACAGAACAGACTCAAACACATCTGTAATAATCCTTTAACAATTGTAATCCATACCTTTTCCTTCTACGCCTACCTTCACCTGCCTCAACTAATTATGGAGAACTCCAGTGTGCCAAGCATAATAGATTTCATATGTAAAGGGATTTTAGGATACAAAATAATTAAAGAAAGGCCATGTTCACTGCTCTTTGGATTTACGTTCTAAAATAAAAATGTTATCTTAATGCAAGACACTGTGATAAGCTATGTGAAGACACATACACACACAATCAGAAAGAACCTCACATTTAGTCCAGAATTACTTCTTATTTTCTGTAAGGCAAATTTCTTCATAATAAATCCTACTGGCCACAAACTTGATGCTGTTCATACAGCAGACAGGCCATATCTTGCCCTTCTTTTAGGTTAAAGCTTAGAGGAGGAAAGAACTAAGTATCTTTTATGGGTCAGGGTAGGAAGAGAGGCAAAAAAATTTTTCATTATACATCGAGACGATGCTTCTCAAACTGTGTCTGGTGAAAGATGAGTCTGTTTTATTTTTGTTCTTCCAATCTGATGTGGACTGTTACTTTCATAGAACAAAATAAAAGCCCAATGTTTTCTCTTATACGTTAACAGGCATGGAATTACTCTGTTGAATTATAAGAAGCATCTCTAATTGCTTACACACCATTTCTGTCCTTATCTCATTGTAGACCAGCATCGTAGTCTATGGCTCACTGGTGACCTGCAAAGCACATTTTGGGTTGCACATTGGTTGATAGGTCATGGAGTCAGGACCAACCCAAAGAAATAATCAGTATTTCTACCTTAGATGTTTAGAACTAGAAGCAAATATACAGATGATATAGATTACTGCCTTCATTTTACAGATGAGAAAATTTATTTGCACAGAAAGATTGAAGTGGTTTGCTCAAAGTTAGACGGCATTCGGTGTGAACTAACACTAGAATCCAGGTTCTGCATGAAATCCACATTTTCACATCCAGGTCTAAACTGGCAGTACTATTTGAGCTCTTTCTAATTTATAATTCTCTTTGCAGTGAGGACTTGATGGCCCAGGAGAAAAGTCAATACTGTCCTTATAAACATAAATAATAGCAGATCCAGGAATGAAATGAAAGAGGAAGTAGAGTAAACAATGGAATGGTAGGCACCTAGTGAAGTCATGTTTCCTTTTTAAATATTTTGTAATGAACTCTCAACAAGGTGATTTATCACCACAGGCTTCGATAAAACACCTGTACTATAGCGGAGGCAGTGGCTGTTTTCTGACGAAATCACTCAACTAATTATGGAGAACTCCAGTGTGCCAAGCATAATAGATTTCATATGTAAAGGGATTCTAGGATACAAAATAATTAAAGAAAGGCCATGTTCACTGCTCTGAAACCAATAGTCTTCATTCTAGGGCGATGTTGCCATTCCCCGCCCCTGCCTCCCGCCCAGGGGACTCCAAGTAATGTTGGGAGATATTTTCAGTTGTCACAACTGGGGGATAAAAGGGCTACTACAAACATCTAGTGGGTAGAGGCCAGAGATGTTGCTAAACACTCTACAAGGCTCAACAAGGAATCAACCAGTTCAAAGTGCCCACTGCGCCAAGATTGGGAAACCCTGGTCCAAATCATCACACACAGCTCAGCAACGCTCTTTACAAAATTAAAATCATATAAAAACAAGCCTCAACTAGCTACACTTTCTTTTTACACATATTTTGGCTTTTCTTTAATGTGAAATATTTTCAGGGTGGGAAAGAATTGCAGAGCATTTTTATTTTTAAGCACACATACTCTTATAGAGAAACTTGGCCTAGTCAACTAGTCAATTCAGAAAACACGTGGCAATGAAAATAGAAAGAACACAAAAAAATAAACTGAACCCACAATTAAGCAATAAAACTCATTGTTCCTATTATTTGTGACCTTTTTCAGTGGCCACATTATCCCAAGGGAGAGAGAACACCACGTGTTTTCATCATTCTCTTGTTAAAACAGTTGTTAAATATCATCAGGGCTACAACAAATGGCATTGGCCTCCTAACGAGCCTTAGCTCCGCCTCGTTTCACACTTCAATCTTAATCCGTTCATTCTCAAGTTTAATCAGCCAAAAGCAGAAAATAAAATCTTACCACCACCAATAAGTCAAGCCCTGGCACCCAAGGGCCTCACAACGGGCTCCACCCTACCTTCTCAGCCCTTTCCTTCATCTAGGTCCCTGGGATTATACGTGTTTTACAGTGTAGAATGCGCTCCTGTGGAGAATGCACACCCCCGTTTTTGGTCCAAACTTTCAGGAAAACAAATCTTTCGGTTTTTTTGTTTTGTTTTGTTTTGTTTTTTAGGATCCTCAAAATCATTTTAATTTTTTAATTTAAATTTTTATTTCTTTATCCTTAGGTACTTGTTTTTTGTATTATAAAAGAATTTTAGCATTTACTTTTTAACATATTATGGAACAAGAAATTTTATGGAACAAATAATTACAAAACATAAGAACAGATACAAGGTACAAGAAATTCATGAATAAAATTTTTTCTATGAAAAAAATGATAATCATATTCCAGGGAATTATTTTTCATATGGATATTGTTATTGATTTCTGGGGTTATATTTTTAACTCATAAGCATGAATAAAAAGAATTAAAAACAGACAAATAATGGAATTAGTACCACCCATGTATAATGTGCATCATTATTTTCCCCTCAAAAATTTGGGCAAAAATGTGTGCATTAGACACGGCAAAATACAGTAGCTTTCCCTGATCACAATGAACTTGAATGCCTCCTAAAGCAGGTTCAAGTTCTTCAGTCAAGGCTATCCGGCTTCCACCTCCACCATCCCACTGAAATGGTCACACCTTCTCGGGAGGTGCCTACTAAGTGCCCAATCTAAGGACACTCAGGTTTTACCTGATGGGACTTCTCTGTGCAGTCTGACCAGCTTTTCTTCACCAACCACACCCCCACACGCCTTGTACATGCTCTCCTCCCATCAGCCCCTCGCTCCCTTCACATCTGCCGCAGCTAAGCTGCCGGTTACGTCTCCCCTGCACTATCACAAGAGGCTCGCTGACCGGTTCGCGTGGCGAGGACAGGGGCCTTTCCCGGCATCCTCCTGCACAGCTCAGCACTGTGTGCTCTTGGGAATCCACGCCTTTATCTCATTTGCACATCTGGCTCCATCAATGACTGATGCTTCTCAGTCTGGCTGAGGTGTAGGCTTAGGTTGATATCCCGTTTAAAATGGGACAGGAAACAATGGTACTGTCCTGTTTCAAACAGTATGTATGGTCAGACTCCTGACACCTTGGATCTACCCCAGTGAGACGAGGCTGACCACACGTGCCATTTGAAACAGGACAGGGCCGTTGTTTTCTGTCCTGTTTTAAATGGTGTGTCTGGTCAGCCAATGACTGGCACCTACATCCAACTTTTCTTCTCCAGACCAACTGGATCAGAGCCCGTGGAAGAGGAATCTAACCTGCAACCAGGATTGAAACCCACTGACCTTTACTACAAAACTCACACATCTTTGCATATACAGCTCTCAGGCCTGGCCTTGACTCACGTCTTTACTCTTGGGTCTGCTGTTCCCAAACTCATCACACTACAGACATGCTGCACTTAGAATCTCCCCAATCCGGCCAGAAGACCTCATCCTGTGGCTGCAAAAATGCTGGGCCCTTCCTGAAAAACCCAGATCTTATCCATTTCCTCCATCCGTCGTCACCACAATGACACCCAGTCCCCCAGGCTCTCCTTCTTTGCCTAGCTAACTCCTCCTTCAAGATTCAACTCCAGGACACAGCCTCTGGGAAGCCGTTCACGCTTAGGGTGTGCTCCTGTGCTCTTTGCCTGTGCACACGTGGCCTTCCAAATGTCCGTGTCTGTGCACACATGGCCCTCCAAATATCTGTGTCCGTGCACACATGGCCTTCCAAATGTCCGTGTCTGTCTGTGCACACATGGCCTTCCAAATGTCGGTGTCTGTGCACACATGGCCTTCCAAATGTCCGTGTCTGTCTGTGCACACATGGCCTTC
>PVJL010010678.1:0-47609 GCA_004026885.1 Lyroderma lyra
GGGGGAAGCTAAATATAAGGTGATGGAAAGAGAAGTCACATTAGGTGGTGAAATTATTATACAACAAGTTGACAATGCACTGTAGAACTGTAAGCCTGAAACCTATGTAATCCTTGCTAACAGATGTCACCCCAATAAGTCTAACAATAAAAATGAATTTAAAAAAAAGAAAAAAAATTGAAAAGGGACAATTATAGCCAAATTCTGTGGAACTCAGGGCACCGAAATAGTGTGTCAAGAAGGAGGCAACAATGCTGTCAACGTTCCACAATGATACTGTGACTGAAGTAGGCATCACAAGCCAGGCCAGCAATGTCTTCGAGGTTGTCCAAGCTCTGATCGTGTCACACCTCTTTGTCTATGGAAGACATTTCCCCAAGAGCATACCACCAACATCAAGGAAATAGAAACCAACTGGTGGCCTCAAAGTTCACTGCTCACACAATGAGAAGGATGACAAGAAGATCTAGAGCTAAATGCGCTCTTTTTGTGCAGCATATGAGGGATCTCCTTGGTGGTGTGGTGGCTAAGGCTTCGGTGCTGTCAATGCTGCAACCTGGGTTCAATTCCCAGACAGGGAACTACCCACATAAAAAAATAATAAAAAAAGAAAAAGAAAAAGAAAAAAAAATTCAATTTTCCAGTTGTTCATTGCAGTTCATCCATTCTGGATTGTTTATAATCTCTCAATCATGCTCTGTTATTTCATGCCTCTGGGCCTTCCAGCATATTGTTTCCTCTGCCTGAAAAGTCTTCCACCAGAGTCTCATTGTTGAATTTTTACGTATCACTCAAGACTCAGTTCTTTCTCTGTAAGGCATTATATGATCCTTTCTACTACTTTTCTTTATTTTTTAAAGGACAAGACTATTAGAAGTTGACTACTGCTTTCTTTATCAAGTTTGAATATTAGGGTAACCTAGCTCAGTAACTAATAGGAATTTTTGATCAGACACATCTGAGTCCAAATCCAACTTCTACCATGACCTTTAATTTTAGGCAAGTTACTTGATTTTCCTAAACCACAGATTTCTTATTTATAAAATGAATTCAAGGTGTGTTACCTTTTGCAACAAGTTCTTTACTTCAGAGGCTTATTGAGAGGATTTTATGTGTTAATATGGGTAATAGAACAGTTGCGGACCCATACTAAATCTTTATTGTTTTTAGCTACCTAGTTCTTAAGCCCATGATATTTTTACTGGTGTACATTATTCCCATAAACCGTGTTTGATAAGGACTTTGTAGACTGTTCAATTACCAAAACTTAAGCAACCGGTGCTCCCAGTTGCTTGAGAGTGCTGCTTGAGAGTGCCAGTTGGCTTGAGTTCCAGTTAATGGAGAGTCTACTTATATTTATCCAGCATCTTCCAATCCCCATGGGTGACGCTTAACTGAGAGTCTACTATATTTGTTACTGGAAAAGCTATGGTGCTTTTGATAGTTGGTGTTATGTTGGCAGCTGTTGCGCCTGGAATTCATTCCTGAAGAACATCAAATGCCTTTTCTTCATAATGAATGTATCAGGATAAGATTCAATTACCTCATCATAAGCCAAATGTCAATCTTTTCTAGCCATCCTCTAGAGCTGCATTACTAGAAATGACTATCCTTTCATTAAATACACTTTTATGCTATGATTTCTTGATTTTAAAAAATTATCAGCTGTCCTGAGAATTCAAATGACTGGTACAGTCAATAAAATCTGCTGACCAGAAATGCTTTGAGGTATAGTTTGAGCATTATTCATTTTCCATGAGTACCTTAGCACCTAGTAGCACTGTGGACACACGGACATTAAAACGTGTGGTGCTGATTTCAGTAAAGAGCTGTGGGTATAAAATTCCTAGAATATTCTCAAGAGCATATGACGTGAAAGTTCATTAGAAAGTACCGTTTCATGGAGAAAAGCAAGATGTTTTTTATAGTTTTCATTATCATCTTGTTTCTTTTGTTTTTTTTTTGTTTGTTTTTTTCGAGTAAACCTAAGACCTCAGAAGACCTTCTATGTCCCTGTTCAAATGAACAAGTTACTGCAAAAATTATAACTGATTCATCTCATTTATAAAATATATTTGATTTATGTTGACCATGTTTAATTTATACCAACAGCTATCTTTTTAGACAAGAAACCAGAAGAATGTGCCAAAACAGGTCTTATCATATGCAACAAATGTTATGGAAAATGTAATGTACTTGTGGAAATGATCTAAAACAATCTTGACTTTGGAATAAAATTTCAGAATACCATGTGTAATGTATTTGAATTCATTAAAAAAGTTTATATAAACATTTGCCCACCAATTCTTTTTCTTTCTTTCTTTCCTTCTTTCCTTCCTTCCTTCCTTCTCTTTCTTTCTTTCTTTCTTCTTTTCCTTTCTTTCCCTTTCCTTCCTTTCCCTTCCCTTCCCTTTCTTTTCTTTTCTATTTCCTCTCTTTATTTTTAAAATAGACACTAGTATTATACATTTCTGGTTGGCTACTGCCTTTGGCTGTAGGTTATAGATTATATTAATGCAAACCAGTTGAACCTATACTTTCCTAGAGCATCATACAACTGGGAACTTGAATCTTATGAGTGGTGCAGCCAGTGTAAGTGGCTTTTATATCTTCGAGGTGCTCTCACTTCCTTCTGTGGTGCTCATGCCCACTCATACATGTTTTCCTACTCCCCTTACACTCAAGATGATCTTATGTACCTGGACATATTTTCCTATGACATTTTTTTCCTTTTCTTGTCTAAAAGCTCATTTTACAATGATCAGGTTAAATAACTTTTCCACGGAACTGTTTGTGTACTTAATGGCATTTCTTATTATGGTGTTAATAGCAGTGAAGAATTAAATCATGAAGTTCTGCCTTACAGTTATTCTTGCACCCTGGATCAAACTCTGGAGGTTCTATGATCCAGATTTCTTGCATTCATTCATTTCTTTATTCATTCATTTTCTCATCAAAGGTAGTTATTGTTGCACACCCTGTGCCACATGTTCTTCAGGGCTCTAAAATCACATCGATGTATGAGGGCTGTCTGGAAAGTGTCCAGCCATGTAATATGAAAAACAAAGGCATTTATGGATGGATTTTTCTGGACAGCCCTTGTATATATATATGGAGAAAGAGAGAAAGAGGGAACGCTTTTTTTGTTTAGTTAGTTATTTACCTCTAGGGACCTGTTTCCCTAATAAACTGTATATTGTGAAGGCAGAGACCATGATTGTTGTGTTCTTCCTGGTATGTCTGGCCCCTGCTAATGTACTTGTAAATAATTAGTGATTGAGTGTCTTCAGAGTCCATGGAGAATTACTCAGTATTTTAAAGAACTGAAAAAGGAAAACTATTATCCTGTAACTTATTAGGAAGGACAAACTGAACTTAACATGGAAGTAATCTTATATGTACTCATTTGTTATCTGTTGCTATCTTTAGTAGAAAACTTTAGAAAGAACATTAGAGCTGTAACTGTCTTAGTAATGAAGCAGTGAAATACCTCCCTGCTTTTCTATGGAGGCTAAACAAATTCAGGGGATTACCCCATGTCCCACAGTTGTCATGTAACAGATCTGGGACTTGAACTCAGGTTTTTAAGAGTGCCAGATATTTGATCATTTTACAATACTGTGACACTGTGAGGATCACCTGAAGAGAGTGATTCTGTGTGTGTGTGCGTGTGTGTGTGTGTTTATACACGAAGGTGAAAGTATATCATCCTAGAAAAAGTTCTTAACCCTGGAGAGAGATCCTTAATTAAATCAGGATAATCAATTGTGGCAGGTGTTAGTTGGCATCTCATATCAGGAGAAAATAACTTGGTGTTGGCTGAGTTCTAGAGCTTATACTTGTCTTTTTCATGAAAATATTGCAAGAAAATGTGTTGGGGCTTTGACATGTATGGCAACCAATTCTCAAAAGAGTGAGTCACACCTCCTCCTACTCTGTAACTGTCAGTACTGGCTTCTGGCAAAAGGTGGGAAACGCTGCAATCATGGTTGGCTGGGAGAGAAGAGGCCATGAGCCAGGGGAAGGCAGCACTAGAGGGAAGTCAGAAAGAATAAGGGACAAATGAGGATGAAAATAGAACCACAGAGGAGAAGGCTGACCATTGGATATAGATGTCACAAAGGAATGAGACTAATTCAGAGCATATTCTAAGATTTATCCATTTTAATTCCTACAAAGAGGAATGATAGATTTTGAAAAAGTAGGTACAATTTTGCAGGTATGATTTTGAAGATGCTGAATATCTAAAGCAAGCTTGTTCAACCTTTGGCCCCTGGGCCGCATGCAGCCCAGCATGACTTTGAATGCAGTCCAACACAAATTTGTAAACTTACTTAAAGCACTATAAAGAAAATTATGCACAGGTCTTTTTTTTTTTTTGAAGCTCACCACCCATCGTTAGTGTTAGTGTATTTTATATGTAGCCCAAGACAATTTTTCTTCCAATATACCTCAGGGAAGTCAAAAGATTGGACACTTCTGATAAAGGGTTTTAGAGCGGGTTGCATTTTCCAGAGAAATTGTTTGCAGGCCAATAAAGGAGAGCAGAATTTGGGCAGGCAACTTTGTTCTAAACAGAAAACTGGGAGGCATGATAGAGCCCCTTTTAGGAAATAGTCCTTTGTCTTGGTTTTCACTGGATGTTCTCTTGGGAGTGTCCGGCCATCTCTCTGTCATTTGGAGGCAATGAACTAATTCCAGTCCTCCTGCGTGGGTATATATACTATTAGGCTACTGTCATTAGGTTTCTCATTGGTTTTAGGGCAGGGTTATGGCTGGGGGTGTTCATGCCCAATAGCTGAGATAGGGTTAGTGTGATGTGGGAGTTGACTGTAGTAGCACAATTAATCTGAAAGCATTTTGGAAGGCAGCTATGCTTACCACTATAACACCAACACTGCACAAATCCAAAAGCATTTTGGAGTGTGGCTTTCCATGGCTAATGATCTATGAGGTCACCTGAGTTGGGATCCTGGGGGAAGAAATAAATTTTTGAAAATATAAAAGAAAGCTATGCACAAAGCAAAAAATTTGTATATGTACAAAAGCAAGTAGTAATGGCAGTTTAACTTCCATGGAGTATGGTGGACGGGGGTAATAGAAGAGGAGTGAACAACAAAAAGACAATTGCTATTTGTATTCAGAGTAAGCTGAGTTCTGACTCAGGCAGGAATATATATTTCTAAGTAGAACCAGCACTTACATATGAGTTTCCATGTGAGAAAGGAGCTTTTAACAGAATTATGAGACTGGACATATAAAAGTAATAATTCATCACACTTGCATAGACTTGCAGTGTTTATTATACAATTGTTTTTATATGCTTTCTCTATTTTTCTTATGCAAAACTTGTGAATAGGTATTATTTTATTCTTATTTTTAGATGAGGACATTGAGCCTCGGAATCATATATCATAATCCAAGGCCATGCATATACTGAGCCAGGAACTAACCTCAGGTCTTGTGATTCTAAAATGTGAGTTTTTCCTCCTGTATTATTCAGTTTTACTCAAGTGAAGTCTTGCATTGCTCTGGGTGGTCTTGACTAGGGCCATGGTTATCTTGGTCATGACTGTGTCCACAGTGCCTAGTATGATGCCTGGCACATGGTAGGTATTCAGTACACATGTTATAAGGAGAAATATACAACCAAGTGGGGAGAAATATAGGTGATGTTTAGTGATGATGAGAGTTAGACATTTGCCCTAGTAAACTCCACTCGTAGAGATAGTGCCTTTTCATCCACCACCATTGGCTACTTGACTCTCTCTTTCTCAGTTACAATGAGAAAGAAAGCATAAAGAGGGGTATGGGCAACTAATTCAGAGTTCATCTAGTACCTGACTCAGATTTTGTGTTAAATATTAGCCCATATTAAACTATAATAATTGTGAATCAACATTTTTCTCTGTACATTAAACACCACAGATGCAGAGCATCTACCAGTTCATATGAATATTTTTGTTTTTTTCCTCCTTCTCCCATCCCAGTAAAATAGTGATAGCTCTATTTATTGTATTAATACCTACCTCCTATTTTCCTTTGCATTAAGTATTCATTAATATTATTGTATAATAATACATATATTTTTGGCATTTAAAAGTTATTCTAACTGTGTTGAAATTTCCTTGGGAAAAGGAGGCGTGTTTTCTGTTTCTTCCACTTTCCCTACAATTTAAAATACAATGCTAAGCACTTAGTTGTCTCTTAATAAGTACCCACTGATGGATTAAATTTCTGAAAAGAATGTGTTATTCTCCTTAATTTTGTTGTCTGTTATTGCATAATAAAAGTTCCACATGCCATAGAAGTATGACTTTGTCTATTATAGGAGGAACCTGGTTTTGATATCAAATACAAGTAGGTTTTCATGCCTGCCCAGCATTTAATTACCTGTGGGACTTCGGGTAAATTTGATAATACTCAGAGTCTCAGTTTTGTTATCTGTGAATGGGAATAATAATTCCTATGTTATAGGGTAATTACAGTAATTACATGAGCAAATAGATGAGAATCTACTAGAATACTGTATATAACATACAATAGGCATTTCCTCTTTCTTCTATTTTACTCTTAAATAGTATTCTGTGGAAAAGACCTATTTTAACCTTAGCGCCCACATTTATAGGATGTATAATTCTGGACAAGTACCTTGACTTCTCCAAATTCAGTTTTCTATAAAATTAGACTAAGAGACAGGATCAAACATAATAGTTAATGAGAATGGATTTTTTAAACTATAAATCCTTATACAAATGAAAGATACTTACTACCATTATATTTTATTTACTGTGATGAGGCACTAAAAAGTGTTTTTAATTTTCTTTCCTCTGTGAGTAGAAGAAGAAACTTGCCCAGTGAACTAAAGGTTTCCAATCTGACTCAATTTTAGGAGATCTGGCCTCAAAGTATAATATTATCCTTTATCTCTTGGTCACGGAGTCTAATTATGATGGCATCTTTGTTGTTATGATATATATTATTAAGTAGAAATGTTAAATATAATATTTTCAGCTATTTGCAGCAAATACTAACCATTTTTGCTGATAGATATGCTTTCAATATATTGACATAATTTCAGAACTGCTTTTCCTCTCCCTCTTTGATACCTTTTAAAAATGATTTTTGTAGTTGATCATAGTAATACACATTTATCAGAGCTAATAGACATCAAACATCTTATAAAACACATATATTTGTAAACTTTCATTTCAGAAATGGAATGAGCAACACTAGTAACAGTCATTCATAAGAAACATGAAAAGGAGGTAGATAGATACATACCACACATTTTCTTAAGGCATTACAGGGAGGACTTGTATATGATGCAAATGCGAGTTTAGAATTAGGCTTAGCTCTTTTTGAACTCAAATGGTTTCCATTCACTGAACTTCTTAAACTTCCTAAGCAAGATTTATCTTTTCACGTGAGGGCATTAATCAAGATAAATTCCATCACAACTGTTGCCACACATTTCTTGCCATGTGCTGTGTACTTGGTTTACCCAGAGCCTACTTCAAAGAACTATAATTTCAGTATTTCATCACTTCAGCATTTCATCTGTCGTTCTGGCAATATTTGATGCCTCTTTTATCTTTCAGGTTTTCCCCCCATATAAACTATTAATATATATGAAAATGCATGTGTCTCTCTCAGACTCATTACCATCTTGCTTGCACTGCTAGTTTTGCATGCAGCCTGCAGTAAATTTAGTGTGGATAGTCTAAGTAAGTTATGGAAAAGTCAAATAGGATAGGACAGATTCATAATATGTAGTCAGGTTGTACCCTCATGACTATATATTTCTCTTCCCTTTACACCCACACACAAGGCAGTGTGTTTGCATATATGCACTCTCTATGGGAGAAGTCTTGGCCACACATAAATAAGTTGATAAAGTCCAGGAGTCACACAGCAGTTACCAGACAAAGAGTTGCACCTCATGAATCAGCTTCAGCTAACTATAAATAAATGGCTATGGGCTCATTACTGTGCTGGTTATGGGACTTTTCCAGAGATTGGTTTTTAATCTAAAAATAGGGACCAATAGACTGTTTGAAATATTTCATGTCAAAGGAGTAAATGTTCATAATCAGCTGCCTCCTTTTTCCTTCTTGAATCAGTACTCATTGTTAATACATAATAGCTAGAAAAAATGGTTGGCTTCAGGATTTCTGGGTTGTAATTTCACCTCAAATTCCAGAGTACAAATCCTTATATGACCTTGCATGAATGGTTTATCATCCTTGTGTTTCTGTTTACTAAATTTCTGAAATACAATCATATCATAGTGTCATTAAATTCATCTAAGCTAGTTAGTTGGTTGCTTCACTTTCTGGGCACACATTCCTTTCTTCATAATTCTTAACTTCTGGTTTCTGGAACAGTGTATTTGTCAAAACCCTTGGTTGCAAGTGACAGAAATGCAATTTGAAACAGTTCAAACAGAAAAAAGAATTCATTGACTTACTTGCTTCCTTTATCTGATGGTGCTCCATCCAATAACAAAGCTTTAGAGAACAGCCATATAAGGTCCCTTTCTTACAAGTGAGAATCTTACTTATTCTATTTGAAACATACCATTTTTGGACTCTGCCAGGCCTTCCAGTGCATTCTCTAGAGCCTTTGTTCTAGAATACCCAGGGTGTCTAAGATCTTTTCATGAGAACTTTCAGATAGAAAAAACAGATAGAGGTGAGAAAGATTTCCCGTGTTTTCCTTCTATGGGAGGAAACATACCATCTTTCCATTTTATAGCAAGGTGCTGTTGGGCTCACATCAGTTAATTTTATTAGACCCAGTCTATAAGGGACTAAAATAGGGCTCAGATGGGATTTGCGTCATCTTAAGTTTCCTTGTGTAGCTGGGGTCTTTGCATTAATACAAGTAGAGATTCAGATGTGTCTTGGAAACGTCTAATGAACTGGTGGGGCAGCCTACCAGGAGACTATTTGAATGGACCCATTTGCATGAGATTTTCCTCTCTCTCTCCCTCCCCGCCTCTCCCCCCGCCCTCTCTCGCTCCCTCGCCCCACTGCCTTTCTCTCTCTCTCCTTCTCACTCCCATTTCTCTGTCTCTCTCTGTGTCTGTCTGTCTGTCTGTCTCTCCCTCCTGTCTCTTTTGGCTGGAAGAGACTGAGGAAGTATGTGTTTGAGATGGAAACCTAGGGAATGAAAGAATGAAGATTTCAATGCAAGGTCTGTTTTTTTCAGATTGATCTCTAGGCCTTGCTCTATGAATGTTTGTCTAAGCATTTTGGAGAAAAAGAGAAGATACAACTGAAAACTGAGAGAGCCCTTTTCTTGAGGTTTTCTGCAAGACAAGCAGGCATATACTTCACTACTTCAGTTCTCTTGTGGCAAATGATGTTAAAAAATGGGAGGAAGCACAGCCTCTCCATTTCTGCATAAAGCACGTGGCTGTTTCAGAACGCTGAAATCTCTGGGGGGAAATTATTATTTTTTTCCCCTCAAAATTTTGCTTGCAGGTTTGCAAGTAACCAGAGGTATCATCCTTCTAAGATACCAACATCTTCATGGTGAGCTGCTGCTGCATTGCATTTAGTAAACTGCCCTCAAGATATGTCTCCAGCAGCAGATAGCAATGAAGGGGATTAGGATGGGAAGAGCATGGTGTACTCTACTTAGTAATAGGGAGGACTGTTCATAAATTCCCCTAAGAGACATTTGAGGGACTCCTAAAAATTACTGAGTGAGACCTGAGATCTAATGTGAACAATTTGAACCAGTGAAATAAGAGGTATTATTTTGCATCAGGCCAGTTTTGAGGCCTGGTCAAACAGATGACACTTGCAAACGTTTTGATTTCATGGTCCTCTTCAAGAGATATTGTAAGAAATGATGCAGATATTTTGAGGGGAAAGACTTTAACTAAATGCAGAGCTATTATTACTACATCCTTATTTTTCAAATAAATTGTGCGATCCACTAAAGATGAATAAATACACACATAAATATGTATGTGTATTCATATATATATATGTATGTATATATACATATATATACACATACATATATATATACATATATACACATACATATATATACACATACATATATATACACATACATATATATATATATATATATATATATATATAGAGAGAGAGAGAGAGAGAGAGAGAGAGAGAGAGAGAGAAAGGGAGGGAGGGAGGGAGGAAGTTGGTTTTAAGGAATGATTGGCCATAGAACAATGTTAAATTTGGATTATTCTTATGTACTATTATCCATTTACTATTTCCTAGAGACATGTAATTTATGTAATCACAGATGTTTGGGAATATTGCTATATAGTAGACTGAGACGTAGTCAAATTTTGATTTTCTGTTTAGGAGATAAGCTCTGTGTGACCCAAGAAATATTCTTTAATTACTGGGAATGTTTGTTGAGGCAAACTACATGAGTAAGGTCTTCACATGACTGGGATTTGGGGTAGAAGAGATTATTCTTGCTATATCCCCCAGTGACCTGAGTCAGGGCCATTGTCTTTATCATCTACCTAAATTCTTTCTTTTTTTTTTTTAACCATTAGTAAGAAATGAATGGATCAGTAGACTCCATAACTTCTTTAACTCAGTCCAATTTAGACTAGAAGTCCTGGTTTGTTTTACAAACAAATCTGTAATAACCTATCTAATAGCAGCTTATTTCCAACACATTCTTGGGTTCTGATTTAGTCAGCCTGTTAACTTAGTCACATTTGCAGCCTGGCCACTGTTGTACAATCTTAGCAATGTCATCTTCATTATTTATTTACTATGGAAGCTTCAAGAGAACATGATATTTCTTCTGTGGTTGCCTGGAGTTTGTGTTTGGACACACTGAACTAGTTTCTACTTTATTGGCTGTAACTTGCATTTATGTGATTTTTTTTTCTTTTGGTTAAGTATTCCAAAGGTTTATGTAAATACACCCAAGACAAAGCCTTCCTTTCTTGAAGGACATCCTGTAGGAATAGTGATATTTATACTTTAGCTTATTCCTCTTTCTTCCTTGGTACTATGCTGACAGCCATGAGAAATGTGTTTTCTTTAGAATATCAGATATCATTCTTCTCAAGTCATCAGAGCCACCTCCTGCAGAACTTAGTTTTCTTACCTTGAACTTCCCATTGGTATTTCATTTAGATATAACTAGGTCAAGCAAAACTGACTGGTTTCAGACAGGGCTTCATTTTTTCCTCCTTTGGTATGCCGACTTTAAAAATTTTCATTAAGGTTTATTTTCAAGCCTTTTGTCTCTTCAGACCTAAGATCATATGTGTCCTCTAAGACATGTAAGAATAAATTGGAGGAATTAAAAATTCATTTAATAAAATTTAGAAGTCATTCAAACAGAGAGCTTGACACAGAAAACAAAATCAGTCTTCCTATACTCAGAAATTTTCCTTCATGATAAAATCTGGCTTCCTGTTTATAAGGCTAAATGCGTGAAAAGCAACTTGGTTATCAGAGGGCTCGTTTTGCATGATGTAAGTTCAAGTGATTAAAAAATATAGTCATGGAAAATCTTAGTTGAATACAGGCCTGGAATATTGAAATACTCTTTGGTAAAATATAATGGAACAAACTGTTCCTGGTTAAATATACAGCATTCTAGCAGACCTTAATAGACATTAAAAATATTAACACATTTGTTTATTCATCTATTTTATTTTAAACACAACAAAAATTCCCTTTTTTTCTGATTCATTATTTAATATGTTGAATAATTAAACTTCTGCAAGAACAACTTATTGTCCATGACAAATGTAAGCTTTTGAAGGTATGAGCAGATTCTTTTTAATCTGCTCCTATGACAGATTCAAGGCAAATAAAATACTTGAAGTTCAAAACAGGCACATGTATTTAACATTATATGTAAAATACTATGTTTACTGTAAAAATTATATAAATAAATGCTTTAACATATATATATATATATATGATAGTATTTATAAATTAAGTTTGTTTTACTGTGGTACTTTTGTATTCCTACCCTTGTGTGTTCATGGGAAACACTATCCAACTGACCTGTGGAAAATATCATACCTAAGAATTTTACAGGTGATAGATGACCTTTTGTGCGCGGCAGGTAGAGGGTTCTTCGGATATTGGAAGAGGTCAATGTGTCAAGATAATCAGGGTATATTAAGATATAAGTGTACTGGACAGCTGAAGTCCACAGAGATGGTCTGTATGTCTTTGTTCCATATTTCTCTATGGTCGTATTGGGCTGAGCGTAGGGCCCAAGAGCAGCCAAGACTATGGTAGCAGCAGAGGAGTTATAAGAAAATGATTTTGCAAATAGTTTAAAAGGTAATGATGAGAATATGATGTTAGTTCAGTATAAATTAAAAATAATTATTGAGATATAATTCATAAACTATGAAATTCTTCTCTTTAAAGTACACGATTCACTTTCTTAATATATCCACAAGGTTATATAATACTCATCATAATCTAATTTTATAATATTTTCATCTTTTCTTAAAGAAATTCTATACTCATTAGCTATGACTTGCCATTCTCTCACACTTCCTCCTACCATCCTTAAGCAGCCATTAATCTATTATGTCTCTATAGACTTGCTTATTCTGGAAATTTCGTATAAATGGAATTATACAACATGTGGCCTTTTCTGATGACTGACTTCTTTTACTTGCATAATGTTCTCCAAGTTCATCATGTTATAGCATGTAATACATATCAATACTTTATTTCTTTTTACTGCTGAATAATATTCTATTGTATGGATATGCCACATTTTGTTTATCCATCCATCAGTTGATGGACATTTGGGTGTTTCTCCCTTTTGGCTACTGTGAACAGTGCTTCTATGAACATTCATGTACAAGTTTGTATCTGAACATCTGGTTTTAATTCTAACCCCACCTGTTTTTGTAAAGAAACTTTTATAGAAACATAGTCACACCCTAGGCACAGAGTTCTTCACTCTTTGATCCCAATAAAGTCAGTTCCTTCAGGCTGAGCTACAGGGGCCTGCCTTAATGGACTGACTGTCTCCCCACCTGGCCAGAACCTCAGAGCTACTGCACTGGAGCTGGGGGCAGGGACCTGCTTTTCCAGAGTGATGACTTATCCCCACCCTCTCTACAAACAAAGACGGGTACAACTCTTGGTATTATTGTGTGGAATCTCATCAAATAAGTGTGATGGGTGGGGTGATTGGGCCTTCAGTATTCCAGCCTGCCTAGAATACAGCTTCCACTCTAAGAGTGAGGGCTGGCTGGAAGAAGAGTGATCTGATCTTCGGTTGTGCCACATGGAAAAGAGTTTCTTCAACACAGGGCTGATGAGTGTAAGAAACAGCAGCGACCTGCTTGGGATGAAACTAGCCCCAGACCTGGAGCTGGGGAAGAGGGAGTCTCTGTCTTCTTGGCCCACATGCAAGAGTGGACCTTTGGTGACCTGGGCGATGAGAGGTAGAGTGGTGGACAATGGAGTGAGTCACAGCTCAAACCCTGTAGGCTCTTGCTGTTCTTATCATGGTTTAGTATATTTTCTTGAATGAATATTTATTCATTTGTTTTATGTACATAGGACAATTCCCAGAGACTTTATATAATTGCTTTTTATATAATAATTTTCGCTAGTTAAATTGTTGGCTGAAGAGTGGATCTCCAGAGTTCCTTACTTCACCATTCTGGAATTCTCACCTCCCTCATTCACATTTAATGCTAATATTCGAATAATTCTGACAAAATGATAGTACTTGTGTATGTCACTCATTATTACTTTTGGGTTTCTGATGATTCATCGTTCCCTTTCTATCCCTTCCCTTCCTCCCTCTTTCCCTTCCTTCCTTTCTTCATTCCCTCCATCCCTTCCGCTCCCCACTTTCTTTTCTTTTTGTGTTTTGATGAGTGGAGCTGAAAAAGTCTAAATTTGCCTGACCTGTTGTGGGGAGAGAATCTCATTTTAGGCATGTGTTTTTGCCAATGTTGCATTCTTCGTATTCCTTTATCTGTACTTAGTCTGTTTGAGAGAGAACATGGCAATTGTACAATTATTTCCCCCCACATATATCATTTGATTCTGAATAATAACAGATTGTTTCTTTAATCACAAGTGATATTACTGTGCTCTCTTATGAAGAGTAACTTCTTTAAATTTTTTATAAAAAGACTAAAAAGTAAAAATAAAATGATACCTTTTTAATGGAAATTTCCTATCACTGCTTTAGTCTGAGATAAAAGAAAATAAAAACATGTCATGGCTAGGAAAACAAGTAAGTTATAATTGGTAACATTATTTGAAAATTTGAATGGTTCATGGGGGGAGAAAGTTGAGTGTTAAGGTCTGGTGGTTAGTAGTCTAGGATAGGATCTTTGGAAAAAATACAGACCTCTAAGGAACGATCTTCAAAGTGTTAGCTTACTGACTTCATTTTCAGAACTTCTACAAGATCCTATAGCATAATCCCTGAAAATCACTTTTACTACTCCTGCTTCTACATAGCAGCCCTTAAAGTTAGCCTTAGAAGTATCTAAATGACAACATACAGGCTATTATTATATATGTGATATTTTTTTCCACATACTTTAGTGATTCTAAATTTGTGTATTCCCCCCACCCCATGAAATGATATAAATAGTGATTTTGCAAACACAGTTCCTCAAGAACCCCTGAGGATTCCTGCTTAGGCAGTCAATCACCATTCCAAACAGGCTGAACAAGTAATGTTTTTCTGCTCTTGCTCTTGCATTTGAGATTGTTGCCCATTTCTTTTACTGCACTAGAGTTAACGTGGACTTCTGCCCATGAATCTATTTACAGTAAATGTTATGTCTCTTAGTACTTTTTACCTTTCTTAGGAATAAGGTCACCCTTTTTCATCTCCGTGCATAAACTTATAAGCCTGTCCATGAATCACCTTTGGAGAGAATTTGCAGATGCCAATGTTTAGTGGGGATGGTGACTACATCAAGAATAATTCTGGAATCTCCCTCAGTTTCTGACTTAAAAGGGGCTTAGGATCATAGAAGGTAAAGGAATGGGTAGTAGCTGGAGTTCTAATAATTTTTGTTCTGATTGTGTTACTGTACCCTCTTTATTGTCTTTCCCCAACTTGGGAATGCCTACTGATTGAATAATTACTGTGTGCAAGGTGGTGCAGCTACATATACACCTATATCCAAATATACTCTTTTATTTAATTGTGAAAGATAGCCAGTAAGGGAGATACTGTTTTTCCATTAGTAAAAGTAGCCCAACCATAGCCACACATGCAGAAGTAGTAGAGCTGGAACTACACCCAGATGTCTTATTCCAAATTGATGCTCTTTTCACTACATCATAGAGGAAGAGTGGTGGGTAGAGGCAGGGGCATCTATGGGATGGAGGAGAGACCAGTGGGTAAGAAAGATGACACAGGTTCCAGGAAATGAGGGAAAAAGAAAACAAGAGGTCTTCCCCTCTTTTGTTTTTTGGTGTGACGTGTGGTTCACTTAGGATTCAAAATTTTTAATATCTGAATTCTCAGTAAGCAAATATTTAACTTGTTTACTGATACTAGCATTTCTTAAATTGGTTTCACGAATCATGAAGGTTTTCAATCTTTTAGGTTACGAATATTATAAAAGTTTACCAGATTTTGTTTCTAAAAATATTATAATTTTTTACCTAAAACTGGGAAGTACAGATGATTTGGTGAATCTTCTTTGTACTTTTATAAAAAAGAAACATTATCAACATTATGTGTATATAGTTAAGAAAACTAACAGAATAGAGGAATCTTCATTGTTCCAACTTTGCCCATCCCAGTCTTCTGCAGAAGTGATCTATGTTTTGCATTTTACATCTCTGAGTAAATATGTGTTGACCACAAAATCCTGAGTTTTTATATTTATCTGTATTCTTGCTGCTGTAACAGAAAGTAGGTGGATAAATTAAGGGTGAACTTCCTTATTCCATCTCCCATCTTTATTTCTCCCTATTTAAAAAACTTTTTCATAATTATATCAATATTCAGTTTGTGATATTTGTACCTTTATAAAGTCACACATTTTCACATAACCTCTATTTCTTTTTGTTTTGTTAATTTTAGACAGTATCTCTTGTTTTAGACTCCTTGTTTTATATGATAAATATGTTAACCCACTACATGTCCTTCCATCTGCTGCTCCTCCTCGTTCTGCCTCCCAGTTTCTAAACGGCTGTATTTTCACAAGACTGTTAACATTTTCCTTGTACTCCATAGGTATTGTTAAGTCATCTATACTTTGTGAGTGATTCTAGATGTTGAAAATTAATAAATACAGTAGATTCTCAGTTAACTGGCACCCCTGGGGATTGGTAGATGCCGGATAAATGTAACTAAATTTTCTATTAACTGAAACTCAAGTAACTGATGCTCAAAAGCACCTGGCAAAATTTTTTTGCCGGGTGCTTGAGATTTTGCCAGTTGCTTGAGTGCCAGTTAATGGAGAGTCTCCTGTATCATTCATACATCTTGTTTTAAATAATAATAGTTAATATTGAGTTCTATATTACAGGCACCATTTGAATGCTTTACATACAATAATTCAAATTTCTATACATATAATTTACATGTATTAATACACAAACATCACTATTAGGTATATAATGCATTTTACTTATTTTTATAGATATGGAAGCTGAGGCATTGGGAAGTTAACTAACTTGGTAAAGTCACATATCTAAAAGTTGGGGAGCCAGGATTTGCATCAATGTAGGTTTGCTCTGGAGTGCATTTCTGCTTGAATTAGCTTTGCAATGTACCAAACCATACCAAAATCTCAATGACTAAAAACAGCAACCATTCCTTTACCTTATTATTCCATAGGCAAAAATTTTGGGTGGCTTTAATTGGGCAATTCTTTGAGGCTTGCCTGGATCATTCAAGCACCTGTGGGCATGGAGGCAACTTGGCTTCTAGAAGTTAAGTGAAAGTTGATTGAGGCCAAGAGAAAGACTAGGCCATATGTGTTTTATCACCCAGCAGGCTGGTCTGGTCTTATTCACATGACTGCTCAAGCGGTTCTGAGAGAGAGAAAGAGAAAGAGAGAGGGAGAGAGAGAGAGAAGCAGGCCAGGCTCTCTTGAGGACGAGGTTTGGTAATGGCATAATCAGTCACTTCTGTCACATTTTATTGGCAAAAAGAAGTCACAGAATCAGCTCTGATTCAAGAGGAATGGAAATAAACTCTACCTCTTATTGGAAGTTGCTGGAAAGTTATACTGCAGTGGTGTGCTTCCAGAGTAAGATGGAGAATTGTGGCCATTTTTTACATTCTACCATAATTCACTTGACCATTACAAATATTGCATTCTACTATATAAATATTATTTAATGGAAAGTCAATATGTGCTTTTATTACATTTCATTCTCTACAGTTCCAATGTCATCACTTAGCATGAAAAATAAAACTGATGTATAAAAAGACCTCTTTTTTAGACTCCATGAATTGCTTAATTATTATATTTTGATTTATTTTATATTATAGCATATCTGTCTTGACTGTTTTTTTCCCTCTGGGGTTTATGATTGCCAGCTCCCCTGTAAGAAATACATGCTTACTTTGCTACACATATAATAACTTATAGCTTTTCATATATCTTTTCTAATGCTTATAATCCATTCCATTTTTTCTTGAAGAGATCTCTGGATCTAAATGATTCTAGTTATAATTTGCACAGATTGCTCTGTAAGCTGTCATCTTGGAATTTGTTTTTATATATTTTTGGTTTGTTGTTTCTTCTTTACGTCTTACATCATCTTTCTAGATTTTCACTCTTGTTTTGCTGGGGGATATCTTCAAATAACTTCTGCAGAACACAAGTAAACTTTCTGAGGCCTTATGTCATTGGGAATGATGGTTTTCATCAGTTCTTCTGGAAAGAAAGAATTCAGCCAAAAGACAAGAGTCAAGCAAGCAGCAGACTGCAAAGTTTATTTGCAAAGCAAGACCTTCCAAGCATGGAGCTGGCTGACCTGAGGGTGGGTAGCAGCCCAGCTTCTCTGAGACCCTGGCTTTTTTATCCTATAGATTGGATTCTCTTTCTCTTCCTCTTTTCCTGTTTTTCTCCTTCTCCTGCATGTCTTCTTCACCATGGTGTGTTTGTGCTAGCCCAAACATTTGTCACAGGCTATTCATGATGCCACTGGGTTACCTGTGGGGCCTCCTAGCTCCTCCTCCTCTCGCTTGCTCCTGTCTCCCTTCCTACCTACACTACCACTTAGATGTCAGGAAATGGACTTGTTTTCCCTTTACATTTATTTTAAATTTTGTCAGGATGTAGTTTTCCAGGATCAAAATATTTTCGTGAGTGTTTTAAAAATCTCACGCAACTATCTTCTATCTTCTACTACTTCTAATGAGAAATTTAATGATAGCCTGACAGTGATTTTGTAGATTCTATGTCTTGTTCCTTCTTTCTTTCTAAGATGTTAGATTTCTCTATTCCTTTTGTTCTAAAATTGCACAAAGGTATGTTTAAGCCTAGATCTTCTGTTAATATCTTTTGGATCCTTGTACATTTTAAATGCTTGTATCTCAAGCTCTGGGAAATTATTCCTCACTATTTTGATAATAATCTACCCTTTGTTTTCTCTTTTCTCTCTACAATTTCTATTAGTCAAATGTTTGACTTAGATTGATTTTTCTCTGTATGTTTTTTTGTTTGTCATGCTTTTGTTCCACATTGTGAACTGTTTTCTCAGCTTTACCTTTTAAATTTCTGATTGAATTTAAAATTTTTTCAATTATATGTCTAATTTTTTAAGAGTGTTTTCTAATTTTCTGATTTTTACCTTTATCATTGCATTCTATTCTCTTATAGATCATGTCTTCTTGAACATTTTTGAGTGTATCTATGAGAAATTAAAAACAATCAGTTTCCTCCAGGTTCAATTTTTCCGTTTTTTTACTTTGGTCTTTGTTTTTCATGTAGTTTTTTTCAAATGGCCTTTGATTTCTGGGTATCTGTTCGTATATTAGAATGAGGACAATAGAGAGGCCGTCTGTGAATTCAGTGTATACAGAGTCCCATAGAAGAAACACCTTTTTTTAAAGTAGTTAAAATATTATTATGTTACAGAATTACATACTTATGAATTGTAATAAAAGATTTGGTATAGATTACCAGCTCATAAAAAGGGCATTACTTCTTTTGGACCTTGTACAGGGAATACTTGTGAATTGGCAGGCTTAGTTCTAATATGAGAAGGTGGGAAGCTTATTGTCCTTTATGAAGCTGTAAGAGGGTGAGGAGTTGATCACTAATATATAGAAAGCTTATATTAGTCCTATATTTTTAGCCCACTTCCAAGTCCGATCCATTGATGTGTTGATTTGATTTGATTTCATAGTAACTCCAGGATTCTACTCTCTCCACCATTGAAACCTCTTCCACAATACTCTCATCTACAGATTTCTCTTCTGTATTTCACTTATTGACATTCTTTTATTTCTTTTCTATTTTACGTACTTGTTGAACATGTTATTTTCTCTATGATTGATTTATACCTTTGTTCTTTTAACATAATTTTAATAGGTTTTAGAGAGGGAGGAGGGAAAAACCTATACTCTCAGTCAAACACTTTCACCCGGAAGTTTTCTCCATACCTTACATTTCAAAAAAGGAAAATCTGATTTTTATATACTCTGCTCAGTAGGAGTATCCAATCATGGGATCTTCTTTCATGTGGTGACATCTATATTTGCTGTATCTTCAGTGCTTTCCAACTAAAAGCTCTTAAGAATAGAGATGTTTATGGTTTAGCATCTACTGGGATAGGAATGAAATACTCATATTGGGTAATATACTATACAGATGCCAGAATATTACGCAATGTGGCAAACCTGTTATATTTCCCTCTCCCAGCTGTCCTGGGATTATCTGATATATGAGACAATAACTTTTATCATACATGTATATAAATATGCTTAATTAACATAGACAGATTTCTTGTCAGTGGTTGGTATATTAATCTGGCAAATCCTCTTTCTCCCATCCTGCCAAAATTTTGATTCCTTGAAAGTCTTCCAATCTAGTTTTTAATGGCTCTAAATATGGGGAACCCTTCATTGTAAACTTTCTTGAAGCAATGGCCTGCCTTTTTGCTCTTCTTACTGTAATTTTTTTGAATTGTTCTATTTTTTGCTCTCCCCTGTTCAAAACCCTAGAAAGTTACTCTCATCCTAAGTGGGTAGATTTTCTTGCTTTCTTTTCAAACCCAGCTCGTATTTTACTAAGCCCTCTTATATTCTCTATGGAGTATGATTTGCATGTCCTCATCTTCTTTTCCTCTCTCTCATGTAAATACATCTAGCTCTGTGTCTTCACTATTAGCCAAAGTATCCCTTGGCATCCTCTTGAGAGTTTTTACATATACTTTTCCCAGTGCATGGTGAAAAAGGGGTGTTTACAGAAACCTTTTAGAAATATGGATTAGATAAGCAAGAAAGGACCTTAGATCATTCAGAAATTCACTTTCAGCAACCTTAGATTATTTTGGCAAGGGGCAATCAAGATGCAGGACTAATAATTTTTTTACAAGTCTAGAGTATGTCTCTCATTCTATTAACTTTACATATATTCATTCAATAATATATGTCAAATCCTAGTGAATTCTTATACATTGGGGTTATTGTGGTGGTCAAAGAATATATATGAATTCTATTTAGGTATTAATAAAATAATCACACTAACAAAATAAAACTGCACAAGAGCTATGAAGGGGAGAGACAATGCCATAAGAATTTATCATGATCTTAGAGTTTGGGGTAGAGTCTTAGGAAATGATATTTGACTATGGGAGAAATGGCATAAATATTTTTGCATTTAAAAAGATTTTCAAATTGACTATATTGGATGGGGCCGGGAAGGATGTGAGTGGAGTTGTGAGAGGAAAAATCCAGGTGACATATGACTAGCATGGACTGAGATTGGAAATGAAGAGGAGTTACTTAGGAGGCAAAATTGACAAGACTTGATGATTGGTTAAACGGTGTTACAATGGAAGAGAAAGAAATGTTTCGAGGATAATTTCAGGGCTTGACCAGATAGGTTGATGATGGTGCTCTTTACTGGAATGGGTAACACTGAATGAGGGCCCAGTTTGGCAAGGAGGGAGAAGATGATGTGTTGGATTCTGGACATGCTAAATTTGAAGAACTGTTTCAATATATCAGTGGAAATACCATGCAGACATTTAGCTATAAATAGACAAATAAAGCTGTGGTTCTGGATAGGATATTAATTAGTTATTAAGACAAGTTGCTTACAGATTGAGGTAATTTTTCCAGATCAAACCACTTAGTGAGTAACAGAGCTTACATTAGAACCCAGCTATCCTAACACACAGTAGCAAGTATTCTGGTACAACTCACCATAATTCACTATTCAAAGGTATTACTTTACACACCTTTCTCTAACTTGTAGTCTTACATGGTCTACACTTATAGTTATCTTTTTATTCTTAAAACTCATGATTGATTTTTTTTTATAAAAAATAGTTTGTTGTTTTAAAGCAGTTTGGGGTACACAACTGGGTGGAAACTACATAAAATTTCCATATATTCCTTGTTTCACCACACTCACAGCCTCCCCCACTATCATCATCCTACACCACAGTGGTACATTTTACAACTGACGAATCTGCATTGATGCATCATTATCACCCAAGGTCAATACTTTACTCTTGGTGTTGTACATTCTATGAGTTTGCATAAATGTGTAACGATATGTATTTACAATTTTAGTATCCTACAGAAGTGTTTCACTGTCCTAAAAGTCCTCTGTGCTCCACCTATTCATCTCTCTCTCCCTACTAAGCCCTGGCAACCACTAACTATTTTACTATTTTTATGTTTTTGCCCTTTATGAAATGTCATATGGTTAGAATTATATAGTGTGTAGCCTTTATGGATTGGCTTCTTTCACTTAGTAATATGTGTTTAAAGTTCTTTAACATCTTTTCATGGCTCGATAGCTCATTTCTATTTAGCACTGAATAGTAGTCTACTCTCTGGGTGTACTATAGTCGATTTATCCATTCACCAAATGAAGAGCATCTTGGTTGCTTCTAAGTTTTGACAATTATGAATAAAACTTCCATAAACATCCATATGCATCTTTTTGTGTGGACTGTCTTCCAAAGTGGTTTTATATTTCCACCAGTAATGAATGGGAGTGCTTATTGTTCCACATGCTTGCCAGCATTTGGTATTGTTAGTGTTCTGGGCTTTGGTCATTCTAATAGTTATGTAATGGTATCTCATTGTTTTAATTTGCATTTCCCTAGTGAGATATAAATTGGGGATCTTTTCATATGTTTATTTGCCATCTGCATATCTTCTTTGGTGAGGTGAATATTGAGGTCTTTGGTCCATTTAATAATTCAGTTATTTGTTTTCCTTTTTTAAAATTTAACACTGTATTTATTTATTTTGACATTCAATATTATTTTATATAACTACTGGTATACAGATTAGTGGTCAGACATTTCTATAATTTAAGAAGTGATCCTTCTGACTAGTTTAGTACCCATCTGGCATTATGCATAGCTAGTAACTCATTATTGATTATATTCTCTATGTTTTGCTTTATATGACCATGACTATTTTATAAATACAATTTATACTTCTTAATCCCTTCCCCTTTTTACTCACCTCAACAACCACTCATATCTGACAACCATCAAAATGTTCTCTGTATCTGTGAGCTTTTTTTGGTTTTGTTTGTCATTTTATTTTGTTCTTTAGATTTCACATATAAGAGAAATCACATTGCACCTGCCTTTGTCTGTCTGACATACTCTACTCAGCACAATACCCTCCAGGCCCATTCACATTGCTGCAGATGGCAATAACCCATTTCCATCCATTTTCAAGCAGTACTTCATTGTATATATATGTACCATGTACTCTTTATCCAATCATCCACTGACAGACACCTAGGCTTTCTCCACGTCTTGGCCATTGTAAACAATGCTGCTGTGAACATATCAATACATTCATCCTCTCAAAGTAATATTTTGTGTTTCTTTGGATAAGTACCCAGAAGTGGGATTACTGGGTCCTTTTTTGTGTCATTACAGCGATTGTTTTAAAGCATTTTTTGTTTAGTATAAATATTACTACCCAGCTTGATTTTTGTTTTGTATTATTTTTCTCATTTCCATTTCATAAAATATGTTTTTCTATCCCGTAACTTTTAGTCTGTGTGTCTTTTGATCTGAAGTATGTCTCTTGTAGTTAGCACATGTAAGGGTCTCCTTTTCTTATCCATTTGGCCCTCCTCTGTCTTTTGACTGGAGCATTTAATCCATTTACATCTAAAGTAATTATTGACACATAGTTTTGCCATTTTGTTATTTATATTTTTTATTTTATTTTTTTTACTTTCTTCTTTTTGTTTTAAAGAAGTCCCTCTCAGATTTTTTATAACACTATTTTGGTGCTGATGAACTCCTTTAGCTTTTTCTTGTCTAGGAAGCTCTTTATTGACCCTTTGATTCTAAATGATAGCTTTGCAGGGTAGAGTAATCTTGGTTGTAGGTCTTTGCTCTTCATCACTTTGAATATTTCCTGCTACTACCTTCTGTTTTGCAAAAGAAATCAGCTGGTAGTTTTATGAGAGCTCCCATGTGTGTAACTAACTGCTTTTCTCTTGCTGCTTTTAAGAATCTCTTTGTCTTTAACCTTTGGCATTTTAATTATGATGTGTCTTCATGTTGGCTTCTTTGGATTCATCTTGTTTGGAACTCTCTGTGCTTCCTGGGCTTGTATATCTATTTTTTTTCTTTTTTGCCAGGTTAGAGAAGTTTTCAGTTATTATTTCTTCCAATAGGTTTTCAATTTCTTGCTCTTTCTTTTTGGTACCCCTGTGATGCAAATGTTGTTATGCTTCATGTTGTGTGAGAAGCCTCTTAAATCATCCTCATTTTTGTGTATTTTTTTTCCTTTTTGCTGTTGTGATTTGGTGTTTTCAGTTACCTTATCTTCTAAATCACTAATCTTCTGCTTCAACTAATTTACTTTTGATTCCCTCTATGAGTCTTCATTTCAGTTATTATGTTCTTTATTTCTGACTTGGTTTTATTTTATGTTTCCTATCTCTTTTTTTATGTTTCCTATCCCTTTGTGGAAGTTCTCCCTGAGATCATTGAGCATCATTATAACCCCTTTTTGGAACTGTGCATCTGGTAGATTGCTTGTCTCCATTTTGTTTAGTTCTTTTTCTGGAGCTTTGTTCTATTCATTTATTTGGATAATTTTTGTTTGTATTTCCATCTCAGTTTCTTCCCTGTGTTTGTTTCTATGTATTAGGCAGGGATGCTATGTCTCTAAGTCTTAGTAGAATGGCTTTATGTAATAGGTATCTTGTGCGACTCAGTGGTGCAGTTTCCCTGGTTGCCAGAGCTGGATGCTCCAGTTGTGTCTCTTGTATGGGTTTATATGTCCTCCTGTTGTAGTTGAGCCTTGGTTGATGTTTGCACATCAATGAGAGGGATTGACCCTCAGGTTGATTGGTTGTGAGGACTGGCAGTGACTAAAGTGAAAGGATATATGGTGCAAGGGCTGACCCAACAGAGAAGGGTTTGCTTTAGTGAGGCTCTGGTGGCTTCCCAGTCTGCCCTTTCTGTATGTTGTCCTTGGATTTGACTGGCTGATGCTCTGGCTTTGTCTGAAGCTAGTCACTAGAAGTGCTACTCCTGGGGCTTCCTGGGAAGGGACCTATTGCAGGCCAAGTTTAACTGCAGTCTTTGTCCTGCCCTGGACCACCTGGTATGAACCACAAAACAATCCGCAGATAGCCACTATGTTCACTGGGCTTGGAGGTGCTGCATTAGGCTAATCTGCAATCCAGGTCTGGTTATTGTTTATGCTGGGCTTATGGTGGCTCAGTCAGTGTTGTAGAACAAGCTATAGCCAGATGTTGTTTGTTTGGGTTTTGTTAACCTTTGAGAGATTTTATGAAAACCTGCACCATGAGCTAAGAGAGGTTGTATGGAAAAGCCACTGGAAGTGCCTTGGATGTGCCTGGAAGTTGGGTGGGGCATGGTCTCAGGGAATCACTAGAATGGGACAGAAGAAAAGTGATAGCCAGTTTGGTGGAGACTCAGATACGGTGTCTGCCTGAATCTGCAAGCAGAGATGGGGAGGGCTCAACAAAGAAACAATGGCTTCCACCACCTCTTCCATTCAGGAGAAAGCTGTTGCTTCAGACCTTGTACTGAAGGCAGACAACTCATTTCTTCCCTGTATGTCCTTGGTACCCCTTGAACTGTTGCTCCAGAGCTGGCACACAGAGACAATGAGTCTGTCACTGAGCAAGTCCATACACAGCCCTTCAATCTCCCTCCAGCTCACTTGGTCATTATCTCATCTGGTTTTCACAGTCAGGGTTAGAAGGACTTCTCTCCCTGACATTGGAACCCTGGGATGGGGAACCTGGTGTGGGGCTGGAGCCTCTCACTCCTCTGGGGGTCTTCTGCAATTGAGAGATCCCTCTTGATTTTTATTGGTCATATATGGATGGGTCTGGGACCAGCTCATTCTATGTCTCTGTCCCTTTTACCACTCTTGAGGTGGCTTCTTTTGTATGCTCATAGTTGTAGGGCTTCAATTCAGTTAAACTTCAGGTGATTCTCTCACTGATGGCTATTCTGTAGTTTAGCTGTGATTGATGTGGACCTGAGAGGAGGTGAGCACTGGGAGGAAGTAAGAGTAGTGTTTACCTATGCCACCATCTTACTGTCTATTGAGTTGTTTGTTGTCTTACTGTTGACTTTTAGGGGTTCTTTATATACTTTGAATAACAGTCCTTTGTCAGATGTGTCTTTCTCCCAATCTGCAGCCTGTCTTCTCATTTTATTGACATTTTTACATCAAGGTTTATTTTGATGTAAAGTTTTATGTTCTGTGTTGTCTGGCTTTGTGTGCTGAAAATTACCTCTGGAATGTGGAAATTCAATTTGAGGAGTGAAGTAGCTTTTATAAATTCTGAAGTACTCTTTAGAGTGACATTTTAAACTTGATGTCTTAGTTTACCCTTTATGGCTCATATTGTATGTGTCAGTACTCACCTCATCAGAGGGAGTTCCATACTTTTGACATTGGGAAAGTGTAGAGTTTTAGCCAAGAAGTGAAAGCTATGTGTTATCTGGATTCTGAGTCTCTCATGGGAGGGAATGCAAAACTTACTTCTGCAAAAATTGAAATATACTGCAATAATGTAAGAGGTAATATATCTAGTGAAATGTACATGTGATAAGTGTAAAATGATCTGGTTTCTAGAGTGACTACCAATATGTGGTAGCTGGTAATTTTGGTTAAGTAAGTCTTACAAAGCCAGTTTCCTTATATAAAGAAATTCCCAGCCAGGGAAATATCCCCCCCCCAAAAAAAATTGGAATAATATTAACTTAATAATAATAATATTATTAAGTAGTAATATACCTTTAATATTCTTCCATTCCTTTTTATCACTTGATAGCTTTTTTTTAGCAGTGAATAATATTAATTAATAATATTATGGTGGTTAATTTTATGTGTCAGCTTGACTAGGCTATGGTACTCAGATTTTGGTCAAACGTCAGCTTATTGCTTTGAAAGTATTTCTTATATGTTATTAAGGTTCAACTCAGTAGACTTTAAAGATTACCTTCCATGGTGTGAATAGGCCTTAACCAGTCAGATGAAAGCTTGAAGAGAAAACATTGAAGTTCCCCAAAGAAAAAAGTAATTCTGACTCTGATTGTCTCTAGACTCAAGATTGCAACATCAACTTTTCCCTGGCTCTCCAGATTGCTGACCTGCCCTGCAAAGTTTGGACTTTCCAATCTCCATGATTGTGTGAACCAATTCCTTAAAATCAATCAATCTGTCTCTGTCTCTGTCTCTCTGTCTCTGTCTGTTTCTCACATATAAACACGTAGTAATTCTGACTATACAATTAAAACAACTGTCTAGTCACTATAACAGTAGAATAAAGTCAATTAATGAGTGTAACTATGCTACATAAATTTCAGAGTACCTCACTGAAATATTAATGCCATAAATACTCAAATATACAGAGACTTTCTTATATAAAGGAATAATTGTTTCCTTGTTCTTAATTGATAATTTTTGGCTACATCCCATTTTTAAAAATTGTTACAAGGTGGAAGAGCAGATCTGGAAGTAGAAAACAAACCCTGGAGTGTCAGTGAAGATTTGGCATGAGGATCAGTGAAATATTGCAATGTGCTGGATCTCAACAGTTTAATAAAGAAAGGGAGTTGGTTAGGAATACAAGGATAGGGGTGAAATAAAGATTCTCAAATTGGTCATTAAGAGGTAACAGATGACCTGTTATAGAACACGTTTGTAGACTGGTGATAGTGGATCTACACTGTATGGACAAATTCAAGGTTATACAATGTTTTCTTGAAGTTTGTATTATATTTTCAAAAGTACACACTAGAAAAAGAGTAAGCTCTAGAACTTAACACCCTGAGTACCTCAGAAACCTTTACTTTCAATGGATATCATGCATTATCAAATGGCAAGGACAGTAAATGAATCCTTCAGGATAGGAGGTCTATTGTGAGTTTAAGTGCAGAGGAAGCATTTTAATATCTTATTTCATTGTTCAGATCTCTCTTTAGATTGTGTGGAATCATTCTCAATAAATAAGTTACATGCAGAGATAGAAGGACTTTCTTTGATACACTATGCACGTTTGATGCTATCAAGATTGGCAAATTTCCCAGATCAAAAGCTGCTATTAGCTCATTGTTACTCTAGACAATATATTTTTGTTCAAATTATCTACTGTGCCATGACATGTAAGAGAAATATCAATTTCTAACAGAATGAATATGGCCCAATATTATCTAATGTGTTATATCTAAGAATCATCTCAAGAATACAAAGTTTAATAGAACTCTTTAAATACCGTGCTAAGGGAGTTCCCTGATGGTGTAGTGGCTTAAGGCTTCAGCATTGGCACTGTCAGCGCTGCGGCCTGGGTTCGATTCCCAGTCAGGGAGCTACCCACATACCAAAAAGCAAAAATAAATAAATAAATAAATAAATAAATAAATAAATAAATACCGTGCTAAATAGTTATCAGTTGGGGTTTTTTGTTGTTGTTGTTGTTGTTGTTATTTTATTTTGTTTTGTTTTTTGCAGTAAACCTTACAACTACATTTATTTTAAATTGCTGGAATACATGACTTCTGTTCAAATGCTTTTAGATAGATCCATCGAGAGTTGATTCCTTGATGCAAGTGCTGATTGATGTGCAAGTAGCAAGAGGCTGAATGCATGCATAATCAATAATGCATCTAGAGGCTCTCAACTGAGTTCAGTCAGAGTATCTATTAGACCTTGTATCTCAATATCTCATCTCTCTACCTAATTATTCAAACATCCCAGGGAAACTAGGCTGCAGGAACCCATCTTACTTTGAGCAATAAGGAGAAAGGAATTATCCCTAAAAATAAAGAATATTTGTCTACAATAGCTCCATACATATTTGAACCTCTGTCTCAATGATTATGCACAACCAGCATATATTTCAGAATCCTTTATTTATTCAACATTGATTCAAAAACATTTATTAAGTGCTTTCTAGAATCTGGGCCTTGTTGGACAGAAGACAAGTTTTGTTCTATTTGTATCCCATTTAGTTGGAGTAGACAAAGCATAAACTAGTAAACTAATAAATAAACAAAACACTAGTATACATAAGTCCTAAAAAATAATGAAATGGGTATTATAATGTGAGTAAGGTTGGTAGAGCTAATTATACAGTCAGGGAAAGTCTTTTCAAGGAAGTCACTTTAAGCTGAATATTTCGCAGAAAATTCTAAGACAGAGGGAATTATAATCCAAAGACCTTGAAGTAGGATTTAGTATAATATATAAAGAAATAGGAGTGCAAGAGATTAGGGGTAAGAAGGGTTTGAGGGAACACGGTGCGAGGTCTTAAAGATTGCGATTGGGAGTTTAGATTTTACTCTGTACACAGAAGCCATTGCAGTGTTTTGAGCTGAGAATTGACATGATCTGGTTTTCTTTCTGCCATTTTCTCCTTGCACTTGTTTAAGCACCTAAAATTCAGCTTCTTTATGAGTTTTATGAGTCAATATTTTAAAAAATATGTTCTCTGGATAGTTTTTGTCTGTCCATTCTCCATTTTATGAAGTATAGTGTTGTAACTCTTTTCTATTTATAATTACTTATTTTTTTCCAATATTTTTGGTTTAATGTCACATGAACTATGGCACTATAATATCTCATGAAGTGAAATTAAGTTGGTTCTATTATATTTGAGTTTAGTCACATTCAGCCCATAGACATGTTTTCTTTGGTCCATTTGGAATTTTACAAATTGGAAAACTTAACATAAATATCTAGAGTAATGGGATGAGCTTATTTGCATATACTCAATGGCTCATATTTGGAAAATAATATTAGAAAAATAATTTGCAAGAAGAGATTTAAGTTAAAGCTGAAAGACGGGCTGGGGAAGCATATTTTACAAAGCCAAAGATGAAAGCCTGAAGACAAGCATTCAGTGAATATGACTGGAAAACTGTCATATTATATAGAGCTAAAGAGATCTAATAGTCATATATAATGAACTCATATGGTAGGGGTACAAATCCCAGTTCTAATGATTTTTAGGTGCATGACCTTGTGCAATTTACTATTTCTCTGATTCCAGTTTCTTTTGTGTTTATGTGAGGATAAGTGCATTCCTCATAGGGTTTTTGTAAGAATCAAGTTATTAATATTTATGAAGCACTTAGAACAATGCCTGTTACTTGACACATTTAGTAGGTATTACCTATTATTATTTACAGAAGAAAAAAACTTGACACTCAAACAACTAATTGATGCAGAAGTTACCCAGCAAGTTAATGGAAGAGTCAAATCCTAAGACCAAGTCTTTTAAGAAGATCTGTGGGAGATAAGTATTACAAGAGTACTTGGAATAATTTGGCTTTGGTACTAAAATTTCCAATTTGACCTCTGTTTAGCCCAAAGTTTTATCTACATCAGAAGTTCTCAATTTTTTGAATCTCATGATACTTTAACATGCTTAAAAATTATTGAGGATCCCTGAGGAGTTTATGTTTATGTGGGTTATGTCTATCAGTATTTATCACATTAGAAATTAAAGCTGACAAACTTAAAATTTGCTCATTAATTCATTACAAAACAAAGCTAAACCCATTGCAAGCTATCATAAATAACATTTTTAATAAACTTTCAAAACAAAACATTATGTGAGAAATTAGGATTATTTTACAATTTGCAAATCTCTACTGTCTTGCACAAAGACAGCTAGATTCTCTTATCTGCTTCTACATTCAATCTGTTGTAATATTACAACTTCAAAGTACATGTATATTTTTATTAATATGAAAGTAGTTTTGACTTGACAGACTCCCTGATCTCAAGGACCTCCCAGAGGTCCTCTAACTATATTTTGAAAACCACTGATTTGGAAAAATTGGAGACTTGAGATGGGAAAGATACTAATTTTGCCAAAACTTACTTTAGAAGTTAAAACTCAATGGCCAAGAGCAAAACTTTCTAGGGAATAAACTCTAAAATCAAACATTTGTTGCCTTGCATAAAATTAATGATTCCAGTTATATATCATTACAACAAATGCTCACAGTTACCCCAAAATATATATTGCTTTGTTTAATTATGAAATATTGTCTTTCCAACACCTTTCCTTCAAATTGTGTGTCTAAAAGACCTTAAGTGAAATAGAGATGGTGCTCAATTGCTGAGAAGTAAATTAATGAGTAAATCATGGTCTTTGAGTTTACAGGAAAATGAGAAATATGCCATGCATTCATCTGTCTTTCTTCTCGTCCTTTCAAGCTCCTTGGCCTTCCTGTTCTATTAGTTTGATTGTGATGGTAGTTGGGTAATTCCAGTGGCTCCTTTCTGCAGTTGATGGGGATAAATGGGGTATTTGAGAGATAATTTCCATTTGATAACAGATCCAATGACCTGTGAAAAATTCAGTTCTCTTCTTATCCATAAGATCTTTGCAGATCTGAAGATTGGCCTTTATACTGACTGAATTTAGAGACAGAAAATTATTTATAATCAACCCAGCACTGATATTTTAGGTTGATACACAGAAAAATCTTTGGATGAACAATTTATGGTTCACAATAGGGTTCATTCTGATGAAGTCTGAGTATTTGTGGACTCCTTAGCAGGCCAAGTATTTCATTTATTCAGGAAAAGCTTGAATTCTCACGTCTTCTATGAGTACCATCTGTAATGTATTCATTTATTCTTTCGACATTTATTGGAAGCTACAATGCAAGACACAGTGTTAGATATTGATGGATGTCCAAAATTTATATATTTGAATAGCTCAGGAGATAGGTGTAAAAGTTAATTATTTAAATATGTGTGAAAAATGTTGTGATAGAGACATGAACACAGTGCTTTGGAAGACAAGCAAAGGGGGACTGATTGTACTTGGATGATTTATTGGAAGTTCCACACTGGAACTGGATCCTATAGAAGTACAGGGATTCAGGGCAAGTGAGAGAAGGGCATTATTGACAAAGAGGACAACATGAGTTGATGCTGAGAGTTGTGAAAAAACATGAGGTGTGCAGGGGTTAACGAGAAATTCCATGAGACTGGAGTGTAGGGTGCACACGAGTGGAAGCTAGGGCAAGACTGGAATGGTAGGCTGTGGTAACACTGTGACAGGCCCTAGGGGCTGAAAATAAAAGGATTACACTTTATTCCTTAAGCTACAAAGAACCATCACATCAGTGGGCTGTTTTCTGTTGAGGCATGAGCTTTAGAAAATGGGCAGAAAGGGGAATGAGTAAGGGAATGAAGCAATGGTCCAAGTGAGAGAAGACAGTTTGCTTCACTAAGACAGTTGTGAGAACAGAAGAGAAGCAGTGGGGACCAAATTGAGAGGTATTTGGAAGCTAGAATCAACCATTGTGGAGCTTGGATGTGGAGAATAAGAGTGACAGTCTTAAGGACAACTTGTAGGAAACTGAACTGGTGAATCAACTAACCAGATATTGAAAATGAGAGCAACAATAGAAGATGATAGAAATGATGATATTGATTTTAAGCATGCTGAATATGATTGACTCATGTCTTAATCTAGGTGGCAGTTGAAAATAAGAATCATGAAAGAGAGGTTGGAAAGAAGTTTGTGTTTCTCTTCTAGAAATTTATGCAACATGCTCAGTCTATACTACATATGAAGTTGATACAAACCATTTGCTGTCATTTTATGGATGTCTTTTGTTTCCAGCTAGAAATAAAATTTTCAAAGGCTTCCAAATATTTTGGATTCCTATAGTAAGCTTTGAAAAGCTAAGTATGATAGATTTTGCCTCTTTTATTTCCTCACTGTACCTAATACAGAGCAAGGCGCAATTATGAAAACAAACAAACAAACAAAAACACAAAACACAGGTTTTCTTTCAGGTCTTAAGATAGAATCAGAGACTGAAGGCAATAAAGAATATTTTAGAAAATTGAGCAATTAAAGAAATTCAGAGATTAAAAAAAAGAGAAAATCCTTCATGGGGATTCTTAATAAGAAATAGGGAGAAAAATGGAGTCCAGAGGTATAAGTAAAGACGAAGGGTATGTGGAGATTTATTGTCTTGTATTTTTGATACTAACACTAATTAGAAGAACAATGGTTACTAGGAGGGAACTTTTTTAAGAGAGAATTTTTAAAAATGTAAAATACTTGTAAAGTTACATAGAGAAAATCTAAATAAAAACATTGAGAGTTAATAAGGTGATTGAACTTTATTTTAGTAAAAAAAAAATCTTGATCTAAATAGATAAGCACTAAATCAACAAAATAAAATGCAATGAAATGTAACAAAGATGGCCAACTTAAACACCTTAAAAATAATGTTTTGGGAGTTTTACACTCCATAGAGAGAGGATACTGACTATTTATTGAAGGGTAAACTCTTACTGTACAGAGATAGATGTAAGCTCAATGGAATTGCTATAGCTATGATGATGACTTTGTTGAGTAAGTTTTTATTTTGTTTTATTTTCAGACTATATGTTGTTTTCTATCTCCTGTCTGCCTATCATAACCACATTTATGGTTATTTTTTAAAATCACTTCCTTTATTTTGTAACTGATACTGGTTTGCTTCAGAAACTGTTAAAAATCTAAGTTTTAATCATCTTTGGGAAACACAGTTTTTAGGAGCTTCATATCTGATCCATATTTAACTCTGTTTAGATATTATTAATATTCAAGCAGAAATAGCTCCAGAGAACCTGTCAGATGAGTGAGATGGTGTCATATCTCTTTTAAATAAAAATCTTGCTAATGCTTGCACCTGGGGAAAGGCTAGTGAGATTCCCATCAGTGACTCTTTCACCTCCCTTTTCTCTGTCAGGCATAGGAGAAGGAGGGACTGAGAAGGCTTGACAAGGCAAGCAGGGAATTTAATTGAGGGCAAGGAGGGCTCCGGCCCTGTTTTATAATCATAGATATTCTTTCAGACATCAGAGGTGCAAATCCAAATATATTGCAATTTATGAGAGGGTAAAGCCCACTTAAATAAAGGACCATTTAACTCAAAGAAATTTAAAAGGCCCTTTCTTTAGCAGACACCTACACATTATATTCTTGTATTCCTGTCGAATCTAGAATGTGGAGCTGCACCTTGCCATTTTTTTTCCTTATTTGGATCTTTTTTGGTGTATATGTGTGTATGTTTCTTTGTATGGACCCACAATTTGCTTTACAGCATTGAGGAGAGGCTCCTGATGACCAGCACTTTTAACTTATATTACTATCATATGTATTATTTTTATAGCTTCCATCCTGCTGTTTCAATGAATAAGAAATATGATCACAGGGCAACTGGAGTTAATAACTAATTTTAGGGGGACATTGTTTAAATGGTTTCTCAATTATGTTCCATTTGGTTCCTTGTGTTGATGAAATAAAAGCCTCCTTAATAATAGAGTTTGGATTGTAAAGTTCAGTTGAAGTTTGAGGGTGCTTGCTATCATTTAACATTTAGTGGCATTCAATTTTCCTGGCTCATATTTTTGACATAGTGCTTCATAGGTTTCATCTATCATAGAAACATTCCTACTTGGGCTTCTGAGCCTAATGAACTCCACCTATTAAATTTTGTGAGGTACTGTTCAATTGTTCTTCTATTTAGCAGGTCATTATTAATTTAATAAATCTGATCTTAGTCCCTTTCATACATCACGTCATAGGCAGAGGAAGGATTCAAATGTTCTTAACATACTGATAAAGATTGTTTTTTCTCATGTGAATGCCATATAAGCAGCTCTGCAGTCAGAATTGCTTGGTGGCCAAATATAAAGTCTTCTAATTAGAAGTATGTGATGCTATAATGAAAATATTATCAAACCAGCTGTACTGTGTGTACAGATTTTCTGTTTTTATTCATGTGTATGCATCTATTACAAACATAGCACAAATAGAATATAAAAATAAGTTAACACTTACAGCCAAACCTGTTAAATTTAGTTCAACAAATTATATGAAACCCTCCATCTGTTTGCTACATTATCCTCGCAATGATAATAGGCAAGACAGATTTGCTAGCTGAGTTTTATAGAGAGAATGGCTTGTTCAAAAACATATAATAAGCTCCCCTAAATGAAACCAAACCAAACAGCATTATTTTCTTCTCTGTGGCTTTGAGTGTTTATATTGTGATATTACATTTACACAGATGTTATTGTTGGTCTTGTGTGCCAAAAGATGATTTTGAAGCTCATTTGTCAATAATTATTGCTTTGGCCAGTGTGCAGGTTCCAAAAGAGCACACAAGTGTGAGGAATAGATCTTTTGATTTCTTTAATAATGGGTCATGAAGAGCTGTTTTCTCCCTTTTGTAGCTTTTGCCTATGGTTTACTCTTGGCATTGCAAATACAACATTTATATTTTCAACAATACCGAAGGGCCACAAAGGTCTTTATCATGTAATAACTTGTAAATGGAATAACTTTTACATCATAGGATTATTATAGATTCTGTGAGACAAAGAAAGGCTTGGCATGAATACTAATTTCTTAGCCAAGGAAGAATTTTGCTTATCTCCCAGCACCCACATCTCATTAATGGTGATTGTCAATTGTCAGGGACAGCTCAGAAATCTTAGAACATGTGTTTCTAGAAAGTTAAAATTTTTCTGACTATAGATTGTGAACTAACTTAGCTTGCTGATATATCTCCCTCATGATAATTAAAAAAAAAACTTTTTCACTTTAAATGAACAATTTACTTCCTATTATGTGTGAAGGACCTGTCTGCTGGATATCGAGGGGCTACATATGAAAGAATCACGCAAATCTGTACAGGTTTGAATGTTTACTCAGAGTTCTAGGCACACTTTTATTCTGTAAACACTGACTTCTCCTTCAATTTTGAATATTTTGATTATGTATCTGGAAAAACCTTAACATTTGTCAAGAAGACCTAGTTACATGTCACAACCTTAACCTTATTCATTGTTTTCATAATCTTTATATTATTAACTTTTTTAACAAGGTTAGAGACAGTTCATAGAAATAAGAATTGGAACAGAACAGGTCTCATTGTCTGCCATCTTCATTAGTAAACCAAAGTTCTCAAATTTTCTAGCTGTTAGGGCCATATTTCTCTTCCACTCCAAAATATTGGTACCCCTCAGTGTAATTGCAGGAAGGCTCATTTTCCTCTTCTCAACCCCCACAAATCTGTGAATTCCGGAAGAACTTGTACATGTTCTCCAAATCTCACTGCATGATGCTTGCACCTCAACCTCTGTCTGGCTTTTTCTCGTCACATTTGGGGGTCTTGTGGAAAACTTCTCCAAGCTGCTGCCACTCCCCCTTACTACATTGTTCCACGTGTGAACACAAACCCTTCATCTGACTTTCTATAGGATGAGTATAATTAGACTCCAACATTTTACAAATTGTACTGGAGAACTTAGCCAATTTAGGAAATTACAATGCAAAATCACGTAAGCTGGACCCTGTATAACTCCAGGCCGTAATTCTCTCTACACTGTTTTTTCTTCTTTGCCCCAACACAGTGGCTATGTTCGCCTTTACAATAGGAGTGAGTACCCTTCGCCAGCTATTTTTCTATTGAGAATCTTGACAGCCAACTCTCTCGTGGGCTAACTGAGAAGAAAAAGTAATAATAATACTCTTTACCTCCAGGCTCTGGTTCTTGCTCCAGTAAATCCTTACCCTCATTTTCGATGTAACACCGCCTCCATTTAAGAAATCCTTTTGAACTTATTATACAAGTTGACAATGCACTGTAGAACCATATGCCTGAAACCTATGTAATCCTTGCTAACAGATGTCACCCCAATAAGTCTAACAATAAAAATGAATTAAAAAAAAAAAGAAATCCTTTTCCATTATTAGGTAGGTAGAAAAGTTTAGCACCTGGTTTTCTCAGCTCACCTGTTCCTAAAAAGCAGTACAGTAGACTCCAGTAACTGGCACTTTCAAGCAACTGGCACACTTAAGCAATCGGCAAAAGAAATTTTTTTGATGGTTGCTTGTATTCTGGTTAATGGAGAATCGAGGTATATTTATCTGGCATCTGTTAATCCATGGGGGGCCAGTTAACTGAGAGTCTACTGTATTTAAAAACTCAAATATCTTTGGAAGCTGTTAAATATAAGTGGGTGATCTGGGTGTGATATAAGGAAAAATATGCTGTCCTCAATTTTTCTTTAAATAAATGGCTGGTAGGCTTCTTGATACATCTTTTATATTATTCAAACTTCGAAAGAAAAAGATACAAGAAGTATTTATCTTAAGTGTGATGACAGTTGTGACACATTTGGTGAACAGAGAAAGATGGGGCTGCAGTGAATGGCGAGCACATACTTCATCTACGGAGGGCCTGGTGCCAGTGTTGCCAACTATTCAGCTTTTTTTGAGAGACACCCAAAATTCATACTTCTATGTGATAATTACTTTTAAAATGTTGTTGTTTTTTAATTTGTTAGATTTCAACATTTTAAAAACAATGGGAGAATTAATGGTGTATATTTCAATTAACATGTCTACAGGCCAGATCTGACTTGAGGCCGCCATCTTGCAACTCCTGTTTAAGAGTCTGGGCTTGACCTTGGCAAAACCAAAAGGCCAAAAGGTCAATGAAAATATTTTTGTTTTTGATTTGCCAAATTATCTACCCATAAATAGTGTTTTCATTCTTCTTTGGAGCAAAGAGCTGTGATATTATAATAGCAATTGGTCCCTACTACATAAGCAAAATGAAAGTTTTGGGAAAGAATGATGGTTTTCTTAAAAATGTTTAATTTGGTTATAGGAATCAGTGAGACCTAGGCTTAAATCCAGCTCTGACATTGAAGTGTAATATGGTACAGAAGACAAACTCTGTGACTCACCCTTCTCATTTGTAAAATGGGAGTAATAAAGTTTGGCTTACAAGTTAGAATAAGACCAGCTACTTTGTACAAATGGCTAGTCTATAGTAAGCATTAAAAATATGGCTTCCTTTCTACCCATGACTTACTTTTTTTTTTTTTTATTTCCACTTTGTTCTTATGCCAAACTCTTAAGTTTTCTTTGTTTCTATGTAGGTTTTGTAAATATGTAGAAATAGGACGGCTATCTCAACAAGTTTCAGTTATCAAATGGCAGACTGTCTGGTTTCTTGCCCAGGATCAGTTATGACACTTCCCCAGTGCATTTTGTTGTATTCTGAGTGCTGAGTTAATCTATCTCGCTGTGCTCACTTGACATTTAATGGCTAGTCCTGCTGACATAACCTTAGCAACCATATTTTGCATTTGCTGCAGCCAGGTAGCTTCTCCATCAAACACATTTGTTTTCCTAGTTGCATGCTTTTGTCTGTTACACTGCCGTTCATATCACTGCTAGTGGAATTTGGGGCAGAAAAGTTATCTTTTTTTCTCTTTACTTGTCATTATTGATTCATATGAGCTAATATGAAGCAGTCTGGAGAAAGTTCAGATTGGGTATCAGGAATGGTGTGTTCCAGTAGCAGAAGGTCTGCCTTTAGTTGTATGTCACTCAGTAAGTCACTTGATTTAGGTTTTCGTATCTCTTTTGTAAATCAGAGCTAATACTGTTTGCCCTGCTTATCTCTCTCAGTTATCATGAGATATAGATACAAAGAATTTCAATGTACAAATGTAAAGTGATTGAAAATTCAAGGTCATCATTTTAGACTTTTAAGAAATATAGCAGAGGTTCTCACACTTTGCTGTATATATAATCACCCAGAGAGCTTTAAAAACTCCCCATGCTCAAAAACAACCATTAAATAGTCATTAAATGTCACCTGAGGGTGACACTAGCATTGATATCTTTTTAAAACTCCCCAAGTGATCCAATGCACAGCAAAGTTTGAAAACCAGTGATTCGGTACCTTGGTCTTGGAGTCTGATCCCTGGACCAATGGTTATCAGCATCATCTGAGAGTTTGTTAGGATTGCAGAATGTCAGGCCCACTATAAGCCTATTGATTTAGAATCTGCATTTTTAACATGATCTTCAAGTGACTCGTTTGCATGTTAAAATTTGAGAAGCACTGCTTTAATGGTTATTTCATGTGTTTTATTTTGCAGTTAAGGAAATCTAGGGATCTGAAGAGCTTTTCTGAGGTTATAATTCTAGCTATTAAAGCCAGGACTAGAATTCAGATTTCTTGAATTTTAAACCTGTGCTTCTTCTACACTCTGGATATGGACATTGTTATTCTTCATATAGAAGGAAAGGGCAATTGTCAATAGTGTGTACACTTTGACATTACTTTGAGTCTTTTTCAGATGTGGCTAGTAGATTTGCTATTATAATTTATCTTATCTTCCCAACCTGTCACCTTTGAGAATAATGTTCATAAGATGGAGAAATTAACTGAAAACAAAGATTGCTTTGAATATTTTGGAGAGAGTGGGATAGTTGGCAACTTAATTCTGCTTGTTATTGAGTAACTTACTAAAATCTCTCACCCTCACAGCACAGATTCTAAGAAAAAGTATTTATAAAATAAGACTTTTCATTAACTGACAAATTAGCCTCAAAAGACATTGGCATGAGATAGGAATACAAGTAATCATATGGAACATGTTTAATAAAATTTTGTTTTCTCTTAGTAACTGACCTGTAGATACAGGGAAGGGGGAAAACCTGAACATTTGAAGATCCAGCAAGTTCTCTAAGTGGCTGGCTAAAGATTTTCAAGATGAAGCTTGTGTTGGACTCTGGGATCTAGCATATTTAGCCACTGTATAAAGGAGGCTGGGGACAAAATGCAGGCTTGTTTTTGATAGGTCTAAGCGCTACATGGGTTTAGCAGCTGTATGCCATGCACATTGAGATGTGCTATTTTAGATTTCCTGGGGCAGTACTTATTAGAGAGAAGCAGTGTGTTGGACTCATCAGGCTTCTTAGTAATACGTACCTAGCTCTCTCCTTCTCTCTGCACCTGCTGTGCTGCTGATTATACTGTAAGTAATGGCAGCTTTACCTTGTGAGGTTATGGATATACTACAGATGGGGGCAGCCCATCTGCAGAGGTGTGTAAATTTCAAATTGCTAGTTGCAGTTCCTTGCAAGAGGGCCATAGGGAGCAGGAGGGGGAGAATCCCGGTGGGAGTGACACCCAAAGCCACAATAATTTCTAACGATTAACCTCCAGCTTTTCACATAGCCTATCATGGGCATTCCCAGGGTCATACACAAAATGATTGCTTTGCTGTATGGAAAATCTGGCACTATGAAAGTATCTAATTTTCCTCACATGATATCATAATACCACTGGTAGCTAAAACTTCACTCTCCTTCTTGAACTCCTTATTTTTTTGTTGTATATTGGATGCCCTTCCTTTTATTCATTAATTGCCAAGGGACTTTAACCTAAAGTGAAAATAATCGGTAGAATAATAACAGCAGTGGGCCTCAAAGCTTCTTGTTCCTGTGGTAAGGAGAGAGAGAGAGAGAGAGAGAGAGAGAGGGAGGGAGAGAGAGAGAGAGAGAGAGAGAGAGAGAGAGAGAGAGAGAGAGAGAGAGGGAGAGAGAGAGAGAGTGAGAGAGTGAGAGAGAGAGAGAGAGAGAGAGAGAGAGTGTGTGTGTGTGTGTGTGTGTGTGTGTGTGTGAGGTTGGGAGAGCATTCCTAGAGATCTAGAATGGTGTTATCAAAGCTAGAATATATTTAGAAAACTCTAATTAAATGCATGTGAGGACCCAGGCAAGTAATATTAATGAGTGGGCCGAGAGTGAATGACGATAGGACCTGTGGTGGACTGGACAGCTCCTCGCTTGTCTTAGAGAGCAAGCCACCAGGCAGCTTCACACATCATTGCTAATGGAGTGACAGCCCAGTACTGTGAGTTCTTTTCGTTTTTTTAAAGAGAAGATGAACATTCTAATTTCATGGGACATTCTCTGATACTTAACTGTTCATAATTAATTGCAGTATCCTTTTGATATCATGGATACCAACACTTTGCAGGCCAAAACCCATATGCAGGGGCCAGAAAGGGCCTGTGGGATGACAATTTGCAAACTTGATTTAGTCTGGTGTCCTCATTTCATATGAGAAAAGGGATTTATCCAAGCTTATGGCATGGGTGAGGTGCATAGCTGGGCAAAGAACGCAGATCAGAGGTCTTTCCATTCCTCCCACCTTTCAAGACACTTACAGTAGAAGATTTCTATGCCAAGCAGAGCTAGGTCAGGGCCGGGTTGCAGACATGGGTCTAGCCCTCATCTCACAGTCTGGCAGGGATGAGAGACAAGCAAACAAATAACTATACCTTTCTTTGAACATGCTTCAAAGACACAACTACCAGATGCAGAGGCAACAGGAAGAGAGACAAGTATGTTTTGTCTGAAGAATGAGTGGTATGGGGTAGAGAGGTAGGGGTGGGTCTCCAGAAAAGGTGATGCCTGACTTGGGTATTGGCACTTAAATATTCTAATAATAGTCATAGCATTTTGTTTGTTTCCTTGATTCTTTTACATTGGTTAAGCTGCGGGTTTATCTTGATTTTGGGGAGGCAAAAATTGATTAAAATATATCTTATGAATTTGGACAATTTTGTGAACTCATCCTAGAAGAAGTGTTACTTATCTCATTGCTGAATATCACTACGGTCATCTTCGAGGCACTCCCCTTGGGAAGCTATGCAGCGATGCCAGCATGTAGTCCATCTTTCAAAGCAATTTTGAAACTCTTTTTCTGAAGTGGCTATCAGAGCTCTCATCATCTCCAAAATCTGACAATTGAGTTTGTGAACTTGCCACCACGTGCTTATGTTGGCATCACTGCACACTATACCAAGTTGTTTGTACAGTGCTACCAATGTAAGCTCATGGTGGTGACTTGGTGAACTTAATTGCCACATTTAGGGTATGATGACAACTCTGAAGGCCATTCCAGGAAAAAAATTGCTTTGAAGGGTGGACTAGGCGCAGGCATCAGTGCATAGCTTCCCAAGGGGAGTACTTCAAAGGTGACTGCAGTGATATTCAGCAGTGAGGTATGTAGTACTTTTTCTAGGATGAGTTCATGAAGTTAATTGTCTAACCTCATATGTTGGCTTTTTTATTGAAAGTTCATACACACCATTTTATTGAACCTCAGAATTTTTTTGGGGGTGGGTAAAGGAATAGAGTAGGTATTAACTTGATTTTGTAGACCCAAAAATCATGCCCAGAGAAGCTCATTGCATTGCATAGGAGCACTGCGCATGGTGCAAAAGCAACTCATTGTACAGAGACAGAACTGGGCAGAAATCAGTGTTTCCCATTACCAGTTGGTGGTGTTTACACTCTGGGTTCTGACTTAGTGTATCATCATCCATCCTATGCTGCAAACCCAATTGTGAGTTCTAGAACCCTCAGGAGTCGTCTTGGGAAATTGCTAGGTCTGAGAGCACAATTCCTACGCCACTGGTCAAAACCTAGAGTATTAGAAGTGCTACCAAGAGGTCCAGTTTTTTTTCCTACTTTTGTGCAAAAGCTGAGGAAATATTTTGTGAGTCCATATTGACAAAAATTATGTCTAAACAATTCTCTCTTGGAAACAGGATTTGAAGAAGCACTCCTACAGCTCAGTGGCTGTAAGGTGAAGACAAAGCCTAAGAAAGCCTCTGAATTGAAGTACAGAAACACCTGGCTTCCCTCGTGTGATAATGCAGTTTGTGCATTGCATGAAGGGGCCTGGGTAAAGGGTTGACTGAGAGATGGAATCCAGGTCCTGTCTGCTCCACAAGTTGCTGGCCTGCAGGGTTGGTTGCAGTGGGGACGGGGATTGAAGTAGAAGGCTGAGGGATGGTGGAGGGATCCTAATTCTCATTGAGGTCCAACATAAGCTAGCAGGGTCCTTGGGAATGTGGTGGGGTAGAGTTGAGCTCACCCAGCAATTTTAAATTTACAATGGATTATCTTAGAAATACTTTGGGGTGTGGCCCAATTTCTCAGAAGAAAATTTAGACAAGAACAGAGCATTCACGTTGAGTGCTGGGTGTTTGCAACTCTAACAGGTGTTTCTATACCTATATATATTATTCAATGTAACTTTCAGGAAACCTGAAAGATAAGCATTATCAACTTCATTTTACAGAAGAAAATGAGTCTCTGAGAAGTTATGTGACTTGCCAAAGTTCAAACGTGTAGTTACTGGATGGTGAAGTTGGGACGGAATTTAGGTCTGATTAAGCCCAAAAACATGCTTAGAAACCTAAGCAATGAGAATGAATTTTCTGTGTAAATAAATTCATTTTGATTGTATTTTATATCAAAATTTCATTGTGTGTGTGCATGTGTGTATGTATGTGTGTGTGCATGTGTGTGTATGTGTGTGTGCATGTGTGTGTATGTGTGTGTGCATGCATGTGTGTGCATGTGTGTGTGTGCATGTGTGTGTGTGCATGTGTGTGTGCATGTGTGTATGTGTGTGTGCATGTGTGTGCATGTGTATGTGTGTGCATGTGTGTGTGTGTGTGTGTGTGTGTGTGTGTGTGTGTGTGTGTGTGTGTGTGTGTGTGTGTGTGTGTAATCGTTTAGAAAATTATAAAACAAACACAGAGACTGTTTAGTCAATATTCAACTTGGGAGGAATAGGAAAGCAGTACATGTCATTGACTGTTAAATAACAACCCTCTACTTCCTTCTCCCACATTGCAGTGTCTCTTAGGCAGTCATAAGTTATCCTTCCAAAAGGGGCTGGTTTACCTCTCTCAATTTGCTTTTTGGCTTATTCAAACCTTCCTGGAAAACTTAAGGTAATTTAATAGCTTGATATCATTAATATTGAGGAAATTTCCAGCCTTCTTTTCCAATTTCTTCTAGATTATAGCCTATAGTTGTGAGTAACAAAGACTACCAGTTAATCTAATTTGACATACTGAATACCTAACACATATAAAAATGACACAGGCAAATATGAAACTAACTGTATCGTGGTTAGACTGTGACAAAGACCAGCCAGACCATACCAGTAAGAGATTCTGGGAAATCTAAGAATTTAGTGTCCTTAAAGTCAATATTTAAAAACATATTTTAAAATATTTATTTAGCAGCGGTTATTAGTTTCTTTTCTGTTCAAGTGTACCATCAGCTTTGATGAGCAAACTCAATCTCTGTTATCATAGTGCCATTTTATTCCAGTCTGATCTCCAAAGAACAATGGGGCTGGTGGAGACGGGGTGGGACAGAGGGGAGGGAAAAACTTATTCTCACCAGGCACTGAGCCAGGCCTCAAAGAATGAATGAAGTTTCTAAAAGTCAGGAATCTCAGGGCCACGATAGGATGGCTCTGTAAGGATGTGGGCAACAGGGACAAAGACAGGCTTAGCCAAGCTAAGGCGCCAGGAGTGCGCACTGCAAGCCAGGTTTGGATAGTTTCTTGCTGATGGCAGAGACGGGCCTAATGAACTAATTCTGGAAGATTCAACGGTTTTTATTTTCACTGTAATGCAGTTTTACTCTTGAAGGAAGGAAGGTTAAAGTTAAGATACAGTGGGTGAGGGTCAGGCCAGAGAGCTTCTCTTACTGCTGGTCATGGGCACTCCCTGCAAGGTGTGCTTGTTCTTGAGCATTCTGGGCCACCCCCAGACTACCCAGACTGCCCTTCTTCTTGATTTTCTTAAACAGCTTATCTTGAAAAGATGTACCATTTGGTGGCTCTTTGTTACTTTTTGTTTTATTTTTCATATTGCTAATTTAGGAACTGACACATCTTGAGATGATCCAAAGATTAAAGATAGTTTGAGTTTGCTATCTTTTATGACAGCTACATCAGTTGGACTAATTTAGGAAGTTAATTAAAGGGCAGGGAAAGTGTCTGGCCTAAAGGCCTGGAGGAAGTGAGTAGATGCCTATAGAGACTCCCTTAGGGACACCAAAGACCGTCAGCCTGGGCTGAAAGAACACCTTGAGCCTTGGGAATGCGGTCTTGTGGAAGAAGCTCTGGCAGACCAGTGTTCCAGATAGATAGACACCACTTACACAATGATAACTCCATTTTAGCTTCTTGGTCTTTTCATTTACACACAAACTCATATGTATAAACTTTCTTGGTTAAACATTAATAGAACCACAGTTTTAACCTATTCCTGGGCTTCAGGTACAACACAGACACAATAATAGGATATTTAGAAGACATTTAGAGAGGAGACTATTTAGAGTAGGGTTACCTGGAGAGTTTTATTCCAAATATGTAGAAGTTGAGAAATTTTATTCAGTCACCTGATTTTGTATCATCTTTGATATTTTAAGAATATTTTTCTAGCTCATTTATTTCCCCAAATGGTATATGGTGGAACAATAAATGGTAGTTTTAGAAAATAAAATATTCTGTAGCTAAATAAATTTGGGAAATGCTTGAGTTAAAATAGTTAATTAGATTTTTTAAATGCAGGACTTATCAGAGCTTTAAATAGAGTAACATAATATGCTTTTTGAGTTTATAAGAGGAGTATGTGGATTCATTGTTTCCTATTTTATGACAAACCGAGTCCACTGGACACAATATGGAAAGGATTACTCCACATCATAATTTACATGTGTTCTCTTGGAGAAGCTACTTCACTACTACATTGTAGTTTTATAATGTGCAAATTGACAATGAGAGCACTTGGGATTATCTTGAGAATTATAAAGTGCTGGGAAAATATTAGTTATCATTGCTTTATGAAATTTATGTTTCAAAAATACAACATTTTAAATTATTAGTTGATACAATAAAATTGTAGTGGTATTTCCACTGTTCTATCGATTATAAAAACTAAAATGTTGAGAATAAAGTTTAGAGATTACCAGTGAATGTTTGAGTGCTAAGCCATGATGTTCTCTTTCTTCCATGAAGTTAATAAAGGAGGTACTCTTGAGTGTTTCAAGATAAAGATTATTTGATACAGGAAAATAGTAAGGCCTTTGGGGGACTGGAAATGATTTACAGAGGCTACATCATAGCACATTTCCAGGGAACCAAAAATACTAAGAAGTTCAGGTGCTATCATATAGTCAAATGTGGCTCCCCAAACCAGAGATTTTACAAGATGCATCAGTATAAACTGAAGAAATGTAGTAAGATTGGACAAAGAAAAAGAGATAAATAAAAGAGAATCTCTTGTCTCTCTGGTTATTAGTGTGAAATGTTATGTGTTGAAGCTGTTTTAGATTGGGGACTGGGTCTTACATTACCTTATGGTGTTCTTCCAGCATCTGGAATACTGCTTAGTAAATTCTATTATAACAACTTAAAGAACAGATTTGATTCTGTGTCTGCATTCCTGCAAAAACTCAGTTTAAATTAGATTACTGTTTAGTGGGTTCATACCTAGTTGGCAATAAGATTGGTAATGATTCAGTATCAATATAAGAGTATTTATCAGTTGAAAGAAATTCCACCATGGTCAGTCTCTGGGCAAGTCAGTGAGGATCCATTCAGAATAATTTTCTTAAAGAAGGAAAAGAATCTCGATATTAAGAAGATAAATTCTTAAAGACATTTAAGGTAAAATTAATGGAGTAAATAGGTATTTGCCTATAAGGATGAACTTCTGGGGCCTTTGGATGTATCATTTTCAAAGAACATAGATAACTTTTTCTGGAGCTGCACTAATCTATCTAGGTCTTTTTATTAATACATTAGGCTAGGGTAATGCTTACATTTTAACTGTCTTTGTTTGCAAAGCCTAATATGCTCCCATGTTATTACCTTCAATGGCATCATAATGCTATGTTAAAATCAAGTAATCCAGCTTTTGGAATCAATTAGGTCTTCATTGGACTATTTTCTTCATTTGGGGGATACTGTAATTAAATAAGATGATTAGGGAAGGAATGCTGTCCAGAGCTGTAGCATCCTGTATGCTAGCTACTGGCCATATGTATCTATCTAAATGTGAATGCAAATTAATTAAAATAAAAATATACCAGTTTCTAAGGCTCACTGGCCACATTTTAAGTCCTCAGTGGTCACATGCAGCTAGTTGCTACCATATTGGACAATAGATATAGATGATATAGATATAGATATAGATATAGATATAGATATAGATATAGATACAGACATAGATAGAACATTTCCATCATTGCAGAAAGTTCTATTGGACAGTGTTCTAGAGAATAAAAATGTGAATGGGAGATATAACTCTTATGTGGGAAGATTTGAGTTATTTGAGCTCAAGAAGAGGTCCTTGGAATAGAGGGAAAATTAATAGTTACTGGCTACCTAAAGTGCTATAGTATGCATCCTGGAGCTTCAGAAAGAAACAATGACTTAAGCTCAGGTAAAATTGTAGCAGGAAAGATTTAGATTAGATTTTTGAAGTCCTTCCTGCCTATTTGGATTAAGAAGCCCTGTAATAAACTGAGTATACAGAATGAGCAAATGCTTTCTGGATTGTTGATGAACATGTGCAAAACAGTTACTTCTAAAAGTCTAATAAAAAATGTTCACATGTATGGATGCTATTCCTTTATAAAAAGTTAACTTTAAAAAACATTCATATATTGTTGTCCTCTGCCCCTACCTTGAGTATAATGTTGCTTTTAGCCTCTGTCTTTTAAGAAATCACTTGAGGAAGAAAAACTGGTATGAAATCAGGTTAAAACTTCGAAATTAGTATCTAAATAGAGTTAAAAATAATATTTTGTGTTTGTGTGAGACTTACTGTTTCGTCAGCACCAATCAACACTGAGCTGTTGATTCTTAGACCTATTTTAGTAACTCTGAGTCCTGTCACCTAGAGGTCTATGGTTCATTCTTTGGAACCATTGGCATACATTCACCTCAAAGGAGGTTCAAGGACTTTGGATTGGCTGTTGTAGGCAGAGGTAAATGACATTTCAATGTTCCTTTTGGTCCTCAAGTTTGTGATTAATTGCTTCTGCTCATACGTTTGAGTGGTGCTACATTTTTTTTTTAAATTCATTTTTATTATTAGACTTATTGGGGTGACATCTGTTAGCAAGGATTACATAGGTTTCAGGCATATAATTCTACAGTGCATTGTCAACTTGATGTATAATAAGTTCACCACCTAATGTGACTTCTCTTTCCATCACCTTATATTTAGCT